>OY740801.1:9218563-9373714 GCA_963514005.1 Raja brachyura
TAGGAATCTGCGGGGTAACTTTTTTCACACATGGGGTGGAACGAGCTGCCAGAGGAGGTAGTTGAGGCAAATACTATTGCAGGAAACAATTTAAGAAACAATTGGACAGGTATGTGGATAGGACAGGTTTAGAGGGATTTGGGTCAAACGCAGGCATGTGGGACTAGTGTAGATGGGACAAGTTGTTCGGTGTGGGCAAGTTGGGCCTAAGGGCTTGTTTCCACGATGTTTCACAGGCTGTGGTAAATGATGGTCATTGTGATGAGGACAACTCCCCCATATACTCTGGGTAGTTTTATCATCTAGACCGCTACTGTAAACTACAGCCGGTGGGACACGGTGGTGCAGCGGTTGCGTTGCTACCTTGCAGCGTTAGAAACCCGAGTTCGATCCTGACTGCGGGTGCTGCCTGAATGGAGTTTCCACCTTCTCCCTGCGACCTGCGTGGGTTTTCTCCGGGCGTTCCGGTTTCCTCCCACTTTTCAAAGACGTACGGGCTTGTGGGTTAATTGACTTCTGTAAATTGCCCCGAGTGTGTCGGATAGAACTAGCGTGCGTGTGATCGCTGGTCGCCATGGACGCGGTGGGCCAAAGGGCCTGTTTCCGCACTCGATCTTTAAACCAAACTAAATACTAAATAGCCATACCGTTTATGTGTAGTGAAAAATTCTGCTGCATTTAGTTTAGAGATGCAGCCCAGAAACGGGCCCTTCAGCCCACCGAGTCCACACTGACCAGCGATCCCCGCACATTAACACCACCCTACACATACTAGGGACAATATTTTGCATTTATACATTTATACCAAGCCAATTAACCTCTTCAGAGTGTGGGAAGAAACCGAAGATCTCGAGTTTGTACGTTCTCCCCACGCAGGTCACGGGGAGAACGTACAAACTCCGTAAAGGCAAGCACCCATAGTCGACCCGGATCAAACCCGGGTCTGTGGCGCTGCATTCTCAGATGCCATTTCCATGTACACAGCAAGCATACGAGCAGTTTAAATGCGAGGTTTTGTGTGATCAGAGGTTTTGACTGAATTCATTCATATCCCATTCTATACACAAAGAATTTGCACAAGGCTTGACGCCAAACCTGCCACACAAGGAGAAGTTCCTGGATGAAATTGTATACTTTACTAATTGTCTCACTCTGCTTTTGAACGCTTATCTCAATCACACAGCTTTCAGCTGTTTATAATGGTCTCGGATCAAAGTGGTCTTCCCATTCCCTGTTCAACATCGTTAAAGCAAAACATCTCTCGTCTTGCTTGGCAAGTGTGGATCTGTCCGCATGTCATCTGAATCTGACTCACTCCTGCCAAGGAGATGTGCTTCTTTCATGAACAGCACATCAGAATGAGAAGACTGTCTTCTCATTCATCTGTAGGAAGGAACTGCAGACGCTGGTTTAAACCGAAGACACTGTAGATACAGAAATCTGGAGTAACTCAGCGGGACGGGCAGCATCTCTGAAGGGCATGTTTTCACGCTGTAAGACTCTCTAAATGATTCCCCTCTCCATTTTCAATCGAAACATGAACGCACACGTAGATACGGAGGGAATAACACAAGTTCATAAGTCATAGGAGCAGAATTAGGCCATTCGGTCCATCAAGTCTACACCGTCATTCTAGTTGACTATTGGCTGATCTATCTTTCCCGCTCAACCTCATTCTCCTGCCTTCTCCCCATAACCCTTGACATCCTTACTAATCAGGAGTCTCCACCTTAAAAATATCCGTTGACGGCCTCCATAGCCGCCTGTGGCAATGAATTCCACAGTTTCACCAGCCTCTGATTAAATAAATTCCTCCTTATCGCCTTCCCAAAGATAAGTAAGTAAGTATGTACGTTTATTGGCCAAGTATTCACATACAAGGAATTTGCCTTGGTGCTCTGCCCACGGGTAACAACATGACATACAGGTACGTACTTTAAACATGTTATTATCATGTTCATAAGTTGTGGGAGCAGAATTAGGCCATTTGGCCCATCCGTTTTTCTCCGCCATTCAGTCATGGCTGATCTATCTCTCCCTCTCAACCCCATTCTCCTGCCTTCCCCCCACAATCCCTGTCACGTGTACTAATCAAGAATCTATCATCTTCACCTTAAAAACGTCAATTTCGTAGCCTCCATGGCTTTCTGTAGCAATGAATTCCACCCTCTGACAAAAGAAATTCCTCCTGATCTACTTCAAAAAGGTATGTCCTTTTAACATGTTATTAACATGTTCCACACGCACAGGTACTGAATATACATGTTCCTATCTCCTTTTCAATTTTTCCAACACTCAGGGATGAAGTAAGTGTAGTAAAGAACTGCAGTTGCTGGTTTAAATCGAAGATAGACGCTGTCCCGCTGAGTCACTCCAGCATTTTGAGTCTATCTTCGGGATGAAGTGAGTGTTGGCCACAGAGTCTGGGGATATTGGGAGTCGGTTGTGTGAGGAGCGGCTTAACCTAGGAGCACAGTTATAACTAGTCTGTTGCTTTAAACACGTCCTGTTCAGTTCAGTTCTATTTTGTTTATTTTCGCTTGTACCGATGTATAGGGAAAAGCTTTTTGTTGCCGTGCTAACCAGTCAGCAAAAGACAAGACATGAGCAATTTACAGTGTATAGAAACATGATAGGGGAAAAACATCTAGTGCAAGGTAAAGCCAGCAAAGTTCATAGAAACATAGAAACATAGAAATTTGGTGCAGGAGTAGGCCATTCGGCTCTTCGAGCCTGCACCGCCATTCAATACAATCATGGCTGATCGTCCAACTCAGTGTCCCGTACCTGCCTTCTCTCCATACCCTCTGATCCCCTTAGCCACAAGGGCCACATCTAACTCCCTCTTAAATATAGCCAATGAACTGGCCTCAACTACCCTCTGTGGCAGGGAGTTCCAGAGACCCACCACTCTCTGTGTGAAAAAAGTCCTTCTCATCTCGGTCCTAAAGGATTTCCCCCTTATCTTTAAGCTGTGACCCCTTGTCCTGGACCTCCCCAACATCGGGAACAATCTTCCTGCATCTAGCCTGTCCAACCACTTAAGAATTGTGTAAGTTTCTATAAGATCCCCTCTCAATCTCCTAAATTCTAGAGAGTATAAACCGAGTCTATCCAGTCTTTCTTCATAACACAGTCCTGACATCCCAGGAATCAATCTGGTGAACCTCCTCTGCACTCCCTCTATGGCAATAATGTCCTTACTCAGATTTGGAGACCAGAACTGTACGCAATACAGGATCAAGGATTTCCTTGATCAAGGATTCGATCAAGGATAGTCCGAGGGTCACCAATGAGGTAGATAGTAGTTCAGCGCTGCTCTCTGGTTGTGGTAGGATGGTTCAGTTGCCTGATAACAGCTGGGAAGAAACTGTCCCTGAATCTGGAGGTGTGTGCGTTTTCACACTTCTGTACCTCTTGCCTGATGGGAGAAGGGAGAAGAGGGAGTGGGCGGGGTGCGACTCGTCCTTGATTATGCTGCCGGCCTTGACGAGGCTTTTGGATAAGGACATGAATATGCAGAGAATGGAGGGATATGGGTTATGTGCAGATAGATAAGTGATGGTCTCGGCATCATGTTCGGCACAGAGATTGTGGGCCGAAGGGCCTGTCCTTGCACAGTACCGTTCTATATTCTTGTGGTCAGATGGTCCAGTTGCCTGATAACAGCTGGGGAAGTCCTGCCATCTGTAGATCAGTGAAATAGATCTGCGATTATTACCGCTTAACATCAAACTCTGTGGAATTTCTTGGCTCTGGGCTCTGGAAACAACCCACTTGCGGATCAGGGCTTTTAAAATGTAATGGTTAACTATAATCTACACATTGCAGGCACCACCCCTGTAGCCTTGTCCACTGCTGTGATTGAGCAGACTCCTAGCGTGTGTCAAAGGCTGATAAGACTTGAATGCCTGTGACTCACGGCAGTGTTCGTGGGGCGTGTCCCAACCCTATCTCACTTGCCTGAGCTTTGATTAAACTGTGTGCCGCTGCGATTGGAACCAGATAGTCCGATTCTTGCCTCACAACTGGCAGCTCCAATTACACATCAGACCCAACCAACCATCTCCGACCTGCTGTATCAAACCGCTGAGATAACACACAGCGGCAACCGACCAAAGCATCGATAAGACCCAGGCACCTGCAGCAGATTACACAACGTGGTGTTAAATGTACAATGGCGTTTTATTACCCTGGCCGGCTTGCGGCAGGGTAACAAAGATTAGATGCATATGTTGAAATGGAATTTTTGATTAGGATCTGTCAAGGAGAAGCTGTATTTCACCCTCGTTAGACCTCATCTGGACTACGCAGTTGCAGCTTGGGACCCATACACAGATAAAAACATTGCATCCATCGAACGTGTCCAAAGACAGGCCGCTCGATTTGTTACTAACACCTACTAGAGAGAAGCGAGTGTCACCAAACTTCTGAATTCTCTGGGCGGGGGTGGAACCCTCTCCAAGACAGACGTGAAGCTCACCGTTTGACCTGTTTTTACAAAATGGTGAATGGTCAGCTAGACATAGATCACAAGACCTACGCCAACCCCAAACCAATTAGGAGTAGACGAGGGCATTTGATCCAATTTGTGGTCCCAGCCTCAAAGACAGATGTGCACAACAATTCGTTCTTTCCACGCACTATTAAAGCATGGAATAATCTCCACCAAGCCACGGTTGCCCAGCCAGACGCAACTAAATTTCAAGTGGCACTTTCTTCCCAATAACCCTCTCTGGCTAAACCCCTCCCTTCACCACCTCCAGTTTAAATTCCAGTTGGAATATTTTGGAGGACCAAGTAACCGAAAACCAAGAACCAAGAACAACATTGCTTTTCATTCGCCGTTCATTCATGGATACTGCTGGCAAGGCTATTTGACTCATTATAGTTTAGAGATACAACATGGAAACAAGGCCCTTCCTCCCACAGAGTCCATACCGATCCCCTTCACACCTGTTCTAGGCTATCCCACTTTCTCATACACACGCCAGGGGCAATTTAGTCAAGAGTCAAGAATGTTTTATTATCATATTTGAGTTTAGGAGCAAGAAGGTCCAACTGCAGTTGCACAGGGCCCTGGTGAGACCGCACCTGGAGTATTGGTCTCCTGATTTGAGGAAGGACATTATTGCCATTGAGGGAAGTGCAGCGTAGGTTCACCAGGTTAATTCCTGGGATGGTGGGACTAACATGTGATGAAAGAATGGGTCGACTGGGCTTGTATTCACTGGAATTTAGAAGGATGAGAGGCAATCTTATAGAACCATATAAGATCTTTAAAGGATTGGACAGGCTAGATGCAGGATAATGTTCCCGATGTTGGGGGAGTCCAGAACCGGGGGGTCGCAGTTTAAGAATAAGAGATAGGCCATTTAGGACTGAGATGAGGAAAAACTTCTTCACCCAGAGAGTTGTGAATCTGTGGAATTCTCTGCCACAGAAGGCAGCGGAGGCCAATTCACTGGATGTTTTCAAGAGAGAGTTAGATTTAGCTGTCAGGACTAAAGAAATCGATGGATATGGGGAAAAAGCAGGAACGGAGTACTGATTCTAGATGATCAGCCATGATCATATTGAATGTTGGTGCTGGCTCAAAGGGCCGAATGGCCTACTCCTGCATTATTTTTTCTATGTTTCTATGTTTCTAAGTATAGCAGTATGTAATATATACAGTATATATATAATTACAGATCGATAAATATATATAAAGAGGCTGATCTTCACTTTGGGGATTTCTGCAATTGGACCAAAATCCTATAGCGTGGTCCCAGGCTTTTCTAAGGCATGTGTTAGTCTTGCCCCTGGGGCACGAGGGTTGAAAGTGGTCGGCGAGGAGAGGAACGATGACAACGGGCTTTCATGGCCAACTGCAGCTGGGACTTTGAAAATGGTGCCAAACCCTGGTGACTCTTACATATGGACTCAGTGAGTTGTTCATTGCCCGTACTCATGCATGGCACTAATCTTACTGACCGGTATGCAAAGAAAAAAGAATATCACTGCACCTTGGTACACGTGATAATCAAGAACCGTCGAACCATTGAATGGGTTGAAGTTCGACACAAAATGGCGGAGTAACTCAGCGGGTCGGGCAGCGTCTCTGGAGAAAAGGAATAGGTGACATTTCGGGTCGAGACCCTTCCTCAGACTCTGATCGACCGAGCATATCCAACATGTTGTATCGAACTGCTAAGATAACACACAGCGGCAGCAAGCCAAAGCATCGATCAGACTCAGGCCAATGAAGTTGTCTCGACCCGAAACATCACCTTTTCCCTTTCTCCAGAGATGCTGCCTGACCC
This sequence comes from Raja brachyura, assembly GCA_963514005.1. The sequence goes on from OY740801.1 coordinate 9,224,869, forward strand.
GCTGAGTTACACCGACAATTTGTGTCGAACTTCAACCCTTCGGTGTAAACCGGCATCTGCAGTTCCTTCCAACACGTTGAATAGGTTTAAGAAAGAACTGCAGATGCTGGAAAAATCGAAGGTAGACAAAAATGCTGGAGCAACTCAGCGGGTGGAGGAAGCATCTATGGAGCGAAGGAATAGGTGACGTTTCGGGTCGACACCCTTCTTCAGACTGTTCATTGAATTTAAACGACTGACACAATGCAGGCTATAGGAAATTATCTCACAATCAGGTTTGTCATTATCACATAACATTCTACAGGTTTGCACCCTTCCCCCCACCAACTTAGTCCGGAAGAATTGGTACACAATTGTTATTTTTACAGACTTCAGAAGAACAAGGGTGAGATTTTTTCAAGGACTGTTGTGGGTATGCACAGACTGACTGTTAATTAGCAGTTTCTGTTACCACATGGTTTGAGGAATAATATTGGGGATGAGACGTCTGGCACGACTTCAGATATATTGAACTGTGTTGTTCCCAAGATTAGTCTGTGTGAAGGCAACTTCCGTATAATTACAGAAGACGGGATGGGTGTGTCTGTCTGGGTATGGAAAAGTGTGTGGTTTGTAGGCTTTGAGCTCACCTTACAAATTGTAGACAAATACTGCGCTGGAAGGCAGCGCACTTCTGAGCAAAATGGCCACCGTCAATTAGATGCAAAGATGGACTTCCCCATGATGTAGATGCCACCCACTCAGATAGTTCCCTCTGTTTAGAAAAAGAGCACTTTCTTCCTTTAGACTTTACACTTTAGAGATACAGCGCGGAAATAGGTCCTTCGGCCCACCGAGTCCGATCCAACCGGCGATCATCCCATGCACTAGTGCTACCCGCCACACTCGGGACAATTGACTTTTTTGTTCCAAAGCCAGTCAACCTACAAATCTGTACATGGTTGGAATGTGGGGGGAAACCGGAGCACCCGGAGAAAACCCACGTGGTCACGGGGAGAACGTACAAACTCTGTCTGCATCCTCAGACCCAGGACTCTGGCGCTGTAAGGCAGCACCTCTACCGTTAGAGTTCTACTCTACTCTATTGCTTAAAAAAGTGCGGAAGCTTTCTCCCAGTGTCCCGCCAACATCACACCCCCCCCCCCCCCCCCCCCCCCACCAGGCAAAAGTACTGCAATGGAATACACAAGAATGAAAGGACATTCCTTTAGGAAGGAGATGAGGAGGGATTTATTCTCTTCTTCTTTCGTGTGGCGTGCACAGCCTAAAGTTGCGGGGCAACTTGTTCTATTTGATCTTCCGTTTGTGCACGTCGAGTTGATTGCATTAGTCGAGACTGGGCGGACCACGTGAAGGTTGCAATCGTCCACCCCCAGGAATGTATTTTGTCAGAAGGTGGTGAATCTGTGGAGCCAAGTCAATGTATACAGTACGTTTAAGGCAGAGATAGATAGATTCTTGATTAGTACGGGGTGTCAGGGGTTATGGAAGAAGGCAGGAGAATGGGGTTGAGAGGGAAAGATAGATCAGCCACGATTGAATGGCAGAGTAGACTTGATGGGCCGAATGGCTTAATTCTGCTCCTATCACATATGAACTTATGAGCATGAATCAGAATGTTTGTCCTTTATCACCGTGGTGGTGGTGTGACCTTCTGTGTACCGGCTTGCATCGTGACGACCTACATTTCTTGGATGGGGCTTTGGGATGTTCTGAGCTTGTGATAGATAGTATGAAAAAGCAAATACTTCACACTCTTTATTTTTCTTCACGACCCAAAATTGCATTAACTATGACAGAAGAGGTCAAGTTTCCTGTGTGTGCACACACAGATAATTCACTATGGAATGGGCCAAAGGCATGATCAATCTGTGTTGAATTGTTTGTAGTAGGCCCGTGACGTAACTAGTTGGTTATGAAAATTTTCATTCTGAGCCTTTCCATTTATTTTTCACATTTAGGGTGAACCGCATATAATTGTTTAGTTTACAGACACAGCGTGGAAACAGGCCCTTCGGCCCACTGAGCCCCTGCCGACCAGCGATCACCCCGTACACTAACACTATCCTACACACACTAGGGGACAATTTACAATTTGTTACGCAATCACCAACGTGATTGTTACACAATTTCCAACCCCGCACGTCTTTGGAGTGTGGGGGGAAACCGGAGCACCCGGAGAAAACCCACGCAGGCCGCGGTGGAGGATGTGCCAACTTCGTACAGACGGCACCCGTAGTCGGGATCGAACCCGGGTCCCGGGCGCTGTAAAGCAGAAACTCTACCGCTGCACCACCGTGCCGCACCCCGGTATATACGAGACAATAGACCTTTATTTATCCCAGGAGGGGAAATTGGTCTCCACTATATTTTGTCAAACTCCAAACTTAATTGCTTTTGAAGACACAGCCCTAGTAAAGTCAGACTGAATTCTGGGTCAAACGACAGCTTTGTTGCAACTGCTGCCCGAACAACACTTAATAGGATTTTCCAGAAGAGAGGAAAAATTGTCATTTCAGCTGCCTTGCGGGAAAGGTCAGAGGACGATGATTTTGTATCGTGTCTTCGGGCCAATATTTGAGATTTTACATTTGTCTCACTTAATTCTCCGAGGAATGTGTCCATCTATTCCTCCCATTAAAAGGCAAGCTGGGACAAGTCAAAAGTCAGGCTCTAATTCTAAAGGCTTGGCAGAAGCAGGAAGGATTAATTCTAAATAAAATAAGCCATAGAACTAATATCTGTGGAATGTATCAAGATCTAAGTGGAGGTGTTTCGTCACAAGGTAGTCTGAAGAAGGGTTTCGGCCCGAAACGTTGCCTATTTCCTTGGTTCCATAGATGCTGCCGCACCCGCTGAGTTTCTCCTGCAATTTTGTCTACCTTCGATTTTCCAGCATCTGCAGTTCCTTCTTGAACATTGTGTTTCATCACAAGTTTAACTTTAGAGTTAAGTTTTAACTTTAGAAGGATGAGGAGGAGTTCTCATTGAAACCTAGCGAATAATGAAGAGCCTAGACTGAGTGGGTGTGGGGAGGATGTTTCCACTAGTGGGAGAGTCTAGGAAAAATGTTGTGAACAACTTCAGCCTTTGTACATGGCATCATCGACCTCACTAAGGCCTTTGACTCGGTATCAGGGGAACTCTTATGGGACGTCCTATCCACCTTTGGATGTCCTGAAAAGTACATTCGAATCCTGAGACTCCTCCACGATGACATGCTTGCCACAGTCAAGGCCAGCAACAGCAACTGTGAGCCGTTTCAAGTCAGATCGGGAGTGAAACAGGGATGCGCGATTGCCACAACACTGTTCACCATCTTCATTGCGCCAACTATTCACATCATCCTAGCCCCAGGGATCGAAATCGTCGACAGAACAGACGGCAGACTTTTCAATCTCGCCTGTCTCAAGTCCAAAACTAAGACATCTATGAGCTCCCTCATCGAGTTCCAATACGCAGACAACTGTGTTGCAGCTCGCTCAGAAAATGATCTCCAACAGATCCTGACTGCCTTCAACAATGCATACACGAAACTTGGACTTACCATCAACTCCAAGATGACTCAGATTATCTACCAATCGTCACCAACTGAGACAAATCGGAAAGAACCGTCAATTCAACTTGGTGAAACAACCCTGGAAAATGTAGATCATTGACAGAAAGTCACCTCTCCTCCAATGTCGACCTTGATGACGAGATCCAACATCATCTTAAGTGTGCTGGAACAACTTTTGGACGTCTTCGAACCAGAGTCTTTCAAAATCGTGACATCCGAACAGACACCAAACTGTTACTGTGCAAGGCAGCGGTGATTCCAACGCTCCTGTCTGCATCAGGAACCTGGACAACATACCGATGCCATCTGAAAACATTTGAAAAGTTCCATCAACGATGTCTTCGAAGCAGCTTAAATATCAGTTGGGAAGACGGAAAAACCAATGTCAGCGTGCTGAATGAAGCGAAAACATCTAGCATCGAAGCCTTCGTCATCAAGAACCAACTAGGATGGGTCGGTCATGTTGTTCGGATGGAAGACGAGCGTCGACCAAAGCAAACCTTCTATTCCCAGCTTAAAGAAGGCAAACGGAAAAGAAGAGATTCAAAGGCGCCTTAAAAGCCAGCATGGAGAAATGTGCAATCGACATCAACAATTGGGAAACCAATGCCAAGGACAGGAAACTCTGGCGAACCATCATCCAAGCAGGAACAGCGACCTTCGAAGCCCAGAGAAGCGCAGAATTAGAAGAAAAGAGAAGAAAATAGAAAGAGAGGCAGCAACAACCAAAACCCGATCTGCCATCTGGAATTACCTGTCCTGAACGTCAAAGAACTTTCAAAGCCAGGAATGGACTCATAAGCCACCCGAGAGTCCATAAAAACACCAGAACGTAGACCATCATCCCCGACCTCAAGGGATAGCCCCGACGACAGCGTGGACCAGAGCCTTAGAATAAAAGGACATACTCTACCTTTAGTATGGAGATGCAGAGGAATTTCTTTACCCAGGCAGTGGTGAATCTGTGGAATTTATTGCCATAGGTGGCTTTGGAGGCCGTCATTGGGCATTTTTAAAACAGAGATTGATAGTTCTTGATTAGTGATCTGTAGTTTGATTTAGAGCGTCAAAGGTTGTGGGGAGAAGGCAGGAGAATGGGGTTGAGAGGGGAAAATGGTTCAGCTGAATGGTCTAGTCCTGCCCCTATTTCTTGTGACCTTATGATATAAGTAACCAATCTTTGGTCATCCATTGTAACACTTTCCTTTTTGGCTCGGTCATGTTATATGTGATGCTCCTCAGGTAACATTTTTAAGTGCTATATAATGCAAGTTTATAGGGCAACGGTGGAGTTTCTGCCTTACCGCGCCATTGGCCTGGGTTCAATCCTGACCACGGATGCTGTGTGTGCGCAGTTTGCACGTTCTCCCCGTGACCTGCGTGGGTTTCCTCTGGGTGCTCCGGTTCCCTGCCACACTCCAAAGACGTTCAGGTTTTTTTTGTGGGTTAATTGGCTTCGGTAAAATTTGTAAATTGTGTGTAGGATAGTGTTAGTGTCCTGGGGTGATCACTGGTTGGTGTGGACTCGGTGGGGACGAAGGGGCTGTTTCCAGGCCGTGTATCTTAACTAAACTAACAATTAGAATAAGAGGTAGAGAAGGGTTAATGGCATGAAAGTTCTATTTGTAATTCCCGAGCCATTTCCAAAAGCATGAAGGTACAGTGGAACAATTAGTGAATTCTTGGCACTAAGATTAATTGTTGTCGTTTTAATGCTGGGCATAGTTCCCTTATCTGTGGATTTGAGTATCAGCACGGTGATAGTCTAGGTATTCCATTCAGAGCTCCACAGTAGGACTGTTAAAGTCAACAGAGGGGGGTTTGTGTGTGTTCTTATCATAATAATGGATCCTGGAACTGGCAGCCTTACCACTGGACTCTTAGCTGTTTGTCCCAGAGAATGTTGCATTATTTCACTCGCCATCTGCTCAGGCAATAAAGAGTACAGATTACAAGGCTTTCTTTGCTTTCTGTGTGTGTGTGTGTGTGTGTGTGTGTGTGTGTGTGTGTGTGTGTGTGTGTGTGTGTGTGTGTGTGTGTGTGTGTGTGTGTGTGTGTGTGTGTGTGTGTGTGTGTGTGTGTGTGTGTGTGTGTGTGTGTGTGTGTGTGTGTGTGTGTGTGTGTGTGTGTGTTGTTCAGCAAGAATTGATGTCTTAAAGGCAAAGGTTCTGCACAAGCATGGCCCTTATGTTGCCTCAGAGAATGGTATCATAGTAGCAGAAGTTAACTATCACCTGGAGTATTGGACAATTTTTCACCAAAGCCAAAATTAACCTACAAACACGTACGCCTTTGGAGTGTGGGAGGAAACGGGAGCACCCGGGGAAAATCCACCCAGGCCACGGGGAGAACGTACAAACTCTGCACAGGCAGCACCCGGATCAGGATTGAACCCGGGTCTCTGGCGCTGCGAGGCAGCAACTCTACAACTGTGCCATCGTGCTGCGCCCCCCCCCCCCCGTTCATCAACAAGATGCCCAAACGTCAGGAGTGAGAGACAGAGGATGAACCAAAACATGGTTTAACATTGATTGAGCCAACATGAGCCTGTTTAATCTCTCTATGACCATGGATCCTGCTTTAGCTCTGTATTATTGCGGAGAATAATGAGGGTGATGTGCGTGTGAATGGAGAGAGAGTTTGCAGTCTTAGTTGGCACATCTTTCGGCCAATAAGTAGACATTTAATTGTCCCCGTTCTGAGAAAGACCAGAGACTCTCTCTCTCGTTTGGATGAATATCAAAGTGTACTTGTGCAGGAAGGAACTGCAGACGCTGGTTTAAGTCAGGTCACTTTTATTTCTATAGCACATTTAAAAAACAACTCTCGTTGGCCAAAGTGCTTTACAATGGTGGAAGTACTAACGTTATACAACAGTGGTTCATAGATTAAGTACATACATAAACACATACATGTAGCCCTCGGAGGACGTCAAGAAAGGCTTGAGAGTCTCGACTTAAAGTAATCGATGGAGAGAGCAGTTCTGATGGGAAGGGGGATGCTGTTCCACAGTCTAGGAGCTGCAACCGCAAAGGTTTAAACCGAAGATGGACACAAAAATCTGGAGTAACTCAGCGGCACAGGCAGCATCTCAGGAGAGAAGGTATGGGTGACGTTTCCAGTCGAGACCCTTTTACAAACTGATACCTATTCCTCTTCGCCAGAGATGCTTTAGTCAGAGGGTGGTGAATCTGTGGAATTCATTGCCACAGACGGCTGTGGAGGCCAAGTGAATGGATATTTGTGAGGTGGAGAATTACAGATTCTTGATTAGTACGGGTGTCAGAGGTTATGGGGAGAAGGCAGGAGAGTGGGGTTGAGAGGGAAAGATAGATCAGCCATGATTGAATGGTGGAGTACACTTGATGGGCCGAATGGCCTAATTCTGCTCCTAGATCATATGAACATGTTGCCTGGCCCGCTGATTCCTTATTCCAGCATTTGGTGTCTATCTTTGGTGTGAGCCAGCAACTGTAGTTCCTTCGACAGCTTTTATAGTGATCTCCTTGCAGTACAAACAATGTGAAACAGGGTTGGGATAATGCACTGAATTATCTGGGATAATGTCTTGTAAAGTCATCTTAAATATAAGAAAAATAAAATCAGCAGGTGACAATTAGTTAATTAGTGACGATAGACAATAGACAATAGACAATAGGTGCAGGAGTAGGCCATTCGGCCCTTCGAGCCAACACCGCCATTCAACGTGTTCATGGCTGATCATCCACAATCAGTGCCCCGTTCCTGCCTTCTCCCCATATCCCCGACTCCGCTCTTTTTAGGAGCCCTATCTGGCTCTCTCTTGAAAACATCCAGAGAACTTGCCTCCACCGCCCTCTGAGGCAGATAATTCCACACACTCACCACTCCTTGTGAGAAAAAGTGTTTCCTCGTCTCCATTCTAAATGGCTTACTCCTTATTGTTAAACTGTGGCCCCTGGTTCTGGACGCCCCCAACATCGGGAACATGTTTCCTGCCTCTAGCATGTCCAAGCCCTTAACAATCTTATATGTTTCAATGAGTCACCGTGTGAATAGTAACCAATTGAGTGACCTTCTTCTGAAGAAGGGTCTCGTCACCTTTTCCTTTTCTCCAGAGATTCTGCCTGGTCCGCTGAGTTACTCCAGCTTTTTGTGTCTTTCTTTAGTGACCTACTAACCTGCTCGTGGTGTTGGAGCGAACCAGCCCACCTGGAGGAAACCCACCTGGTCACAGAGTTAATTAGTTGAGTTGAAGTGGGGAAAATTGCAGGTGAGAGGGGGAAGATTGACTGGGAACCCGAGGGGCAACTTTTTCACACAGTGGTGGCGGGTATAGAGAAAAGGCGCCAGAGGAGGTATTTTAGTTTAATTTAGTTTACTGAGGCAGAGATACAGTGCGGAAACAGGCCCTTCGGCCCAGCGAGTCCGCGCCGACCAGCGATCCCCGCACACTGACACCAGCACCTATGCACACTAGCGACAATGTACAATTATACCAAGCCAATTAACCTACAAACCTGCACGTCTTTGGAGTGTGGGAGGAAACCGGAGAGTCCAGAGAAAACCCACGCAGGTCACGGGGAGAACGTACACACTCCGTACAGAGAGTGCCCGTAGTCAGGATCGAACCTGGGTCTCTGGCGCCGTAAGGCAGCAACTCTACCGCTGCTCCACCGTGCTGCCTTGGTAGTTGAGGCTGGTACAATAGCAATATTTAAAAGACGTTTAAGCAGGTACATGGATAGCAAAGGTTCAGAGTGATATGGGCCAAACCGGGCAGGTGGGGACTAGTGTGGATGGGGCATCTTGGTCGGTGTGGGCAAGTTGGGCCGAAGGGCCTGTTTCCATCAGTACAACCCGTAATCAATCAATTATTATTCGGGATAAATCTTTCACAGGTGCCGACTTCGTGACTTTTGCAAATTAAATTAGCAGCGCTTTATTTCGATCACAGTGCGTGCGTCCATCGCGACGCATCACATAACGGAATCCTCTGCCATCTGCTACATTACTTCTGTTTCTGAACTGCCTGTGTTTGTTTGCTCAAGGCTATTCAAACAGGACTCAGGGTCTCCCCCGCGGTGACCGATGGGCGGGGAGCGCCGGGGCAATTAAAGGTTGGCCGGGACGGTGCGGGCCCAGGCCGTGTCTCCAGAGGCCCTGCAAAAATGTTCCCAAAAAACAAGCCACATAATTGACTCTGCCTGCAGTCAATGACAGCGTGATAATCTGAAACCCATTGCAAGCCTTTCAAGAAGGGCAAGGGGCACACTTCAGGCATAGTTTTGTCGGAGCTAAGAAGGACACAGAGGGGCGGTTTATATACCTGCCGTTGACAATGGCAGTCTTCTTCCTTTATACAGACACACTGAATATTCTCCCTGTAAATCTATTTGATCCTTAAGTGTGGATCCCACTAAACACATAAACCTTTACACCTTCCTTCAGAGGAGAGGGACTCCTGTAAAATGCAGCAATGATCGGTTGCCTCTGTCTGCCTTTAGTTCCCTGAACTTCATAAGATCATAAAGGGCCTGTCCCACCAGCATGCAACTCTATGCGATGAGTGCGACCTAATGTGGTCGCTTGAGCCGTCTGGCGCGCGGGGCTGGTCCCACGTCGATCGCCGGAGCAGTGTGGAATTGTGCGGAGTTCGTCCCGACATCGCGCCGGGCTCCGAAATACTGACTATGTTCAAAAATTCCGCGCGGCAACGGCTTGTCGGCTCGCAGTCGCCTCGACGCATTACACACCGCCTCGACATCGTGCCTCCGTGAACCTATCTGTAGGTGCCTCCGTGACCCGCTATGTGTGTGGCTCCGTGGCCCTCTGTGTGTGTGCCTCTGTGCCCCTATCTGTGTGCCCCTCTCTGTCCTGGCGAACTTACCTTAGACTTCGCTCCAAGTTCGCCTCACTTTGCGCCGCGTTGCGCCACTCACCCGACCTCCGCGCGGCCCCTGCTGCCGGTTTGGTTGCACTTGCCGCATGCAGGCGCATGCTGGTGGGAACGGCCCTGTACAGGGAATCACCTGACCTCCGCGCGGCCCCCGCTTCTAGTTTGATCGCATTCATCGCATGCTTGTAGGACAGGCCCTTAAGGTCCTAAGTAGGCAAAAGTGCTGGAGAAACTCAGCGGGTGCAGCTGCACCCGCTGAGTTTCTCCAGCACTTTTGTCTACCTTCGATTTTCCAGCATCTGCAGTTCCTTCTTAAACACAAGGTCCTAAGTGATGGGAGCAGAATTAGGCCATTCGGCCCATCAAGTCTACTCTGCCATTCAATCATGTCCGATCTATCTCTCCCTCCCAACCCCATGCTCCTGCCTTCTCCCCATGACCTCTGACACCCCCGTACTGATCAAGAACCTATCTATCTCTGCCTGAAATATATCCACTGACTTGGCCTCCACAGCCTTCTGTGGCAAAGAATCCCGCAGATTCACCACCCTCTGATTAAAGAAGAACTTGCAGCAAACGAACAGAGGACACAAAGTGCTGGATAGTCAACTGGTCGGGCAGCGTCTCCAGAGAGCATGGACAGGTGACATTTCGGGTCGGAGGCCTTCTTCAGACTGATTGTGGAGGAGGGGTGTGGGGAGGAGGGGGGGGGGTGGTAAGAGAAAGTTTGAAGAGAAGGTCAAGACAAAATGTTTTGTCCTACCCTCTCTCCTCTAGCTTCTTCACCCCTTCCTACAATTAGAGAAGAAGGGTGTGTCCTCTACCCCATGGAGAACATTGAACTGTCTATGGAACTGGTGCGCTACAATGCTGATAACTATAAATTCCCTGTGTCTCCCCCTTCACTATCTATTGTACTTGAGTTTGACTTGATTATATTTGTGTAAGGTACATCTGATCCGTTTGGATAGAATGTGAAACAAAGCTCTTAAACGGCCTGTCCCACTAACTTTTCAGCCCTCGACTGAAAAACCTCCAGCTGGATCGACCGTCAGCAATGAAACCACCAGCTAGATCGACCGTCTGCACACACGCACACACGCACACGCACACACACACACACACACACACACACACACACACACACACACACACACACACACACACACACACACACACACACACACACACACACACAGACACACACACACACACACACACACACACAGACACAGACATACACACACACACACACAGACACACACAGACACACACACACAGACACACACACAGACACAGACACACACACACACACACACACACACACAGACACACACAGACACAGACACAGACACACACACACATACACACACACACAGACACACACAGACACACACACACACACACACACACACACACACACACACACACACACAGACACACACACACAGACACACACACACACACACAGACATACACACACACACACAGACACACACACAGACAGACACACACACACACACAGATACACACACAGACACACACACACACACACACACACACACACACACACACACACACACACACACAGACACACACACACACAGACACACACACACACATACACACACACACACAGACACACACACACAGACACACACACACACACGCAAACACACACACACACACGCACATCTCAAAGGCGGGGGCCAGGGAAAGCGGGGGAGCGCTGTCTGAAATTCACACCCGCGATGAACAGGAATGTGAAGGAAAGTAAAGGTAAGTCCTTTAGAGAGCCGTGGGGGGGGGGGGGGGGGGGGGGCAGGGAGAAGAGAATGGGAGAGAAGGAGTGGAGACACTTTTAAGAAGCCAGACAACTTTTAATAAAGTTTAGAGGGCATTTAACATTACCGGTCGCTTTACTTACCATTTTATTCTCAACGAGCTTTACCTTCGACTACCCTCGATTGCCTTTGGTTGAATTTGATTGATTACCTACGATTACATTACGACCTACTACGACCTACCTCGACTAAACCTACGAGTAAAAAGAAAACAACCTTTTTTTACTCATGGGCATTTTTTAGCTTGCTAGAAAAAACTCCGCCACCTCACTGAGGCCTCGAGTACGCGGGGACTACTCTTGAGCATGAAGGAGACCTCCTAGGACCTAGTGACGACCATGCTGCATATATGAGTCGAGGGCAAACTCTTCTAAACTCACAAATTAGGACCCTGCAGTGGGACAGTCCCTTAATTATACCTCAGTACACATGACAATAATTAACCTAAACCTATTTAAAATATTGTTTTTACAGCTGAATGAAACACTGGGGCAAAATGCTTCAGAATCCAGACAGCTAGCATGTATACACAGTCTATAAAATACAAGGTAGACACAACATGCTGGAGGAACTCAGCTGGTGAGGCAGCATCTCTGGAGAGAAGGAATGGGCGGACGTTTCAGGTCGAGACCCTTCTTCAGCCTCGAGCCGAAACATCGCTCAGCCCTTCTCTCCAGAGATGCTGCCTCACCCGCTGAGTTACTCCAGCATGTTGTGTCCACCTTCGATTTAAACCAGCATCTGCAGTTCTTTCTTACGCATCCATAAAATACACGTGGACTGAAAGATAAAACTTGACAGCATCTAAAATAAATTTGAGGTATGAGCTGGACGGGAACCCGATCACCCAGTGGGTATTAAAGCGATCTTCAGTCGTAGTGTGCTAGATTATAGCTGTAAATCTTTAAACTTGTAAAATGAGATGATAACAATTGAAGGGGTAAATTACAATTGCAAAGACTCACCGAGAGGTAAACAGCATGGAAGCAGGCCCTTCGGCCCAACTATTCCATACCGTCCAAGATGCCCCATCCATACAAGTCCCAACTGGTCATGTTTGACCCATATCCCTCTAAACCTCTCCTATTAGAAACATAGAAACATAGAAATTAGGTGCAGGAGTAGGCCATTCGGCCCTTCAAGCCTGCACTGCCATTCAATATGATCATGGCTGATCATCCAACTCAGTATCCCGTACCTGCCTTCTCTCCATACCCTCTGATCCCCTTAGCCACAAGGGCTACATCTAACTCCCTCTTAAATATAGCCAATGAACTGGCCTCAACTACCCTCTGTGGCAGAGAATTCCAGAGACCCACCACTCTCTGTGTGAAAAAAGTCCTTCTCATCTCGGTCCTAAAGGATTTCCCCCCTATCCTTAAGCTGTGACCCCTTGTCCTGGACCTCCCCACATATTCATGTGATAAGACCATAAGACACAGGGACAGGATTAGGCAATTCGACCCATCGAGTGCACACCACCATTCAATCATGGCTGATCTATTTCCCCTCTCCACCCCATTCTCCGGCCTTCTCCCCATAGCCTTTGACGCCCTTACAGTACAGCGCCCATTTTTTACACTGGGTGTATTGAATGTCCTTGTCCTTTGTTTAGTTTAGCTTAGTTTAGAGATGCAGCGTGGAAACAGGCCCCTAACCCACCGAGTCCACACCGACCACTGATTCCCGCACACCAACACTGTCCTACACACACACACTGGGGACAATTTTACATTCACACCAAGCCCATTAATCTACTTGGAGTTAAAGAAGGAACTGCAGATGCTGGAGAATCGAGGGTTACACAAAAAGCTGGAGAAACTCAGCGGGTGCAGCAGCATCTAAGGAGCGAAGGAGATAGGCGACGTTTCGGGTCGAGACCCTTCTTCAGCTGGCGACGTTTCGGGTCGAGACCCTTCTTCAGGAAGAAGGGTCTCGACCCGAAACGTCGCCTATCTCCTAATCTACTTGGAGTGTGGGTGTAAACTGAAGATCTTGGAGAAAACCCACGTGGTCACGGGGAGAACGTACAAACTCCGCACTGCCAGCACCCGTAGTCGGGATCGAACCCGGGTCTCTGGCGCCGTAAAAAGTCTAAGGCAGCAACTCCACCGCTGCGCCACCATGCCGCCCGTAAGTTGACGCAGCACCTTAACCTGTTGTACTCCTGTTGCACGCATGTACAGTATGATTTCACTGGAGAGTACACAAACAAAGTTTCCCGATGTATCTTAGTGCAAGCGACAATAATAATCCTGACAAAAACTGCACAGTTAGACGGGGACACAACCGAACGTAATGAATAGCTTTTGTTCAAAGTTTGCTATTAAAGTGGAGACAGATTGAATGGTGGCAGACAAAGCAAACCAAACATCTTCAAAGAAGCGTGCAGGAAAGCAAGTTTGGAATCAGAAACTCTGCATCCGAGCATCACTTTGAAGCTTTGTCCACACCCATTTAAGGAAGTCCTTGTCGGGTTGATTTTATATACTTTTTATAATCTGCTGATTGCTTTTACCACATTAATTGCCAGAAGATCTATTGTGTTTAAATGGAAAGATTCCAATCCCCCGTCCACACTCCATTGGTATACTGAAACAATATCATGTTTAAATTTAGAAAGAATTAGGAGTGACATTGTTGAACCCTTGGTTAAATTTGATAGGACTTGGGGAAGATTTATGCAACATTTTCATACGTCAAGTCAAGTCACTTTTATTTCTATAGCACATTTAAAAAACAACTCTCGTTGGCCAAAGTGCTTTACATTGGTATGAGAGTAGTATAACAAACAACAGTGGTTCATAGATTAAATACAAACATCACCACCTACATGTAGCCCTCGCTGAGTGGACGTCAAGAAAGGCTTGGGAGTAGAGGTGAGATTTAGTCTCGACTTGGAGTCGATGGAGGGGGCAGTTCGGATGGGGAGGGGGATGCTGTTCCACAGTCTAGGAGCTGCAACCGCAAAGGCGCGGTCGGTCGCCCCTGAGCTTATGCCTAGACCACGGGATGTTCAGTAACCCCAAGTCGGCCGATCTGAGGGACCTGGAGGTGGTGGGGTGGGTGAGCAGACTTTTGATGTAGGTGGGGGCAAGCACGGTAAGGGCTTTTGTAGACATAAAGGAGGATCTTGAAATTTATTCGGAACGGCGCAGGGAGCCAGTGGAGAGAGGCCAGGATCGGGGTGATGTGGTCCCTTTTTCGGGTACCCGTCAGGCGTTTTGGACCAGTTGCAGGCGGGACAGGGAGGATTGGCTGATGCCAGTGAAAAGGGAGTTGCAGTAATCTAGGCGGGGGGAGATAAATGTGTGGACATACATTGTCCCCTCTCCAACTGTTATAATACATTTTTTTACTGTTATACGGTGGAACGGACTTGACGACAACAGGGACTTAAATTGTTGAAATTCTTTGTAGCCCAGATTCCATTTTTCTTTTGTTTTCTTTAGTTTAGGAGGGTTTTGGTTTTTCATTTTTTTCTCTTTTTCTCTTTTTTGTTCCTTATTTTCTTTTTGTTTTTATACATTCACTTTTAAACACTTAACTATATTTACATAGAGTTTACGGGAATTTACATATTTACGGGAGGTGTCTATTCAATGAGTATTTTGACACTGGACTCATATTTAGGTTAGACCTGCCATTAATGGAATCCTGATCCCTATGGATCAATATCACTGTTATGTTTATCGTTACTACTTTGTTGGTTTGTTTTTGCTTTTGAAAAAAAACTAATAAAAAGATTTTAAAAGAAAGAAAGATTTTATATATAATGAAAAAAAAAGGCAAGCTGGTTAAAATTCCTTCAAACGCTATGAAACGCAGAGATAGAATGCGAAAGGGCAGCTGGCAGTCACACAGTGAGAGACTATAGGGGTCGGGTCAGGTCACAAACACACTGATCAGATTCTCCACGGATTTGTACCCGCCTGGACCTCTGCTTCGAATGATAAGGTTGATCAGCAAGTGACGGCAGAACAGTGTTTGATGTGGAATTAGTCGTGGGTCGTTCTACTGCACGTCTGTGCCCATTCAAATGTGTGCATGCTCGCACGCGCACGTACACACAAATGCACACGTGCGCACACAACACACGCACTCACGCTCACACCCTCACACTCATGCACGCACACACAACACGCACGACACACAGACTCACGCTCACACTCATGCACGCACACACAACACACACACACATCCGCACACACAGGCACACACAAAACTGTCGCACACTCACACACACACTCACACACAAAACACTCACTCACACACGTGCATGCACACACACAAACAAACATACACACAAACATAACACACACACACACACGCACGCACAAATGACTCATGCACACACAAACATTCACACACACGCAGATACACAAACATACACATGCACATACACACGTGCACACACACACACACACATGTGCACACACAGACATACTTGGACAGGTGGAACTAGCGTAGATGGGGGCATCTTGGTAGGCACGGGCAAGTTGGGTCGAACGGCCTGTTTCCGTCCCTCTATGACTCTTATCCAAGATGGTGGCCAATAAGCAGATATATTGTGCATAGACACAAAATAGTCTGAAGAAGGGTCTCGACCCGAAACGTTACCCATTCCTTCTCTCCAGAGACGCTGCCTGTCCCGCTGAGTCACACCAGAATTTTTCTTCGGTTTAAACCAGCATCTGCAGTTCCTCCTTACACAAAGCTGATCATACCTATACCTAACCCGTGGGGCAAGTAATCATTGCATTCCCTCTCTACCTGCCCCTCATCCATCCTAGTTGCCCTGCTAGTTCCAGTGTTCGCAACTATACGTCCCTTCATTGTCACCTCTTCCACAGCCAACAATGGACCATTGTGGACTCCACCTTTCCTTGGTCATCGGTGCCGGCTCAGCTTTGTTCGGAATCTTTTCATGTCCTTAAATGATAGGAGTAGAATTAGGCCATTCGGCCGATCAAGTCTACTCCGCCATTCAATCATGGCTGATCTATCTCTCCCTCCTAACCCCATTCTCCTGCCTTCGTCCCATAACCCCTGACACCCGTACTGATCAAGAATTCATTTCATACCTCTAGTTTCCCTCTCCCCTGACTGTCAGTCTGAAGAATGAACGATGAATGAATGAATAGGTTTATTGGCCAAGTATTCACATACAAGGAATTTGCTTTGGTGCTCCACCCGCAAGTGACAATATGACATACAGTGACAGTTAGGAATGACACATAAAACGTCACCTACTCCTTTTTTCCCAGAGATGTTGCCTGACCCGCTGAGTTGCTCCAGCATTACGTGTCTGACATGGGGAACACATCCCAGCTGTGGTCCATTAGAAGTGTATCTGGGAACTGGGATCGCAGCTGATATCCGGGCTGTGCTGATTAGATTCCTTGATGCTTTAGCAACCTTGAATATCACTCAACAATTGGTCTTAGTTTGGCTGTAGGTGTCCTTGTTGTATGTCATAGATCTGCCTCCACTTCCCTTGGGCATTTCGACCCAAAGTGTAGACCGCCAAGAATGACATTCATGCAGGAACAGGTTGGCACGAAGCAAACTTGATATTGTGCTTTGGGCCTCAGTTCAATGAGACTCACCAGCTGTAGATAATTCCCTGGACGACTGATAATGTATCGTGCATTTTGCTTTTAAGTAAGGACCAAATAACCACCGGCTATTTAGTCAAACGCCAATGGTGGACAAGTTTAGTTTAATTTAGCTTAGCTTGGAGATACAGCGAGGAGACAGGTCCTTCGGCCCACCGGGTCCGCGCCGACCAGCGATCCCCGCACACCAGTTCTATCCTCAACGCTAGGGACAATTTACCATTTTTACCAAAGGCAATTGACCTACAAACCTGTACGCCATTGGAGTGTGGGAGGAAACCGGAGCACCCGGGGAAAACCCACGAGGGTCACTCGGAGAGCGAACAAACTCCGTACAGACAGCGCCCGTAGTCAGGATCGAACCCGGATCTCTGGCGCTGTAGGGCGGTAGCTCTACTGTTTCTTGTTGGCAAATGTTCTGACAGATTGCTGTCTCTGTCTCTCTCTGTGTTTCTCTCTCTCCCCCCCACTCTCTCTGCCTCTCCACCTTTTTTTCCCCAAAAACTTTATTCGACACAATCATATGATGCAACACATCGTAATCAAAAATCACACTGTATCAAAAAATCATTGTAGTACAACAGTACATTAATTGTTTACAATACTCTCCATCCCACGCGGTGACCAGCGTTGACGGAAGGCCTCCAGAGTCCCCGTGGACACCGTGTGTTCCCTCTCCAGGGACACACGTGCACGGACGCAGGCCCGGAAGAGGGGCAGGCAGCCGACTCTAGCCTGACCATCGACCGCCCGCTGCCTGGACCGGCGAATGGCCATCTTGGCCAGGCCCAGGAGCAAACCCACAGGGAGGTCCCACCCTCCCACTCGGCTCCCCCCACTCCCTGCCTTGTGTCCGAACACCAGGATTGTGGGACTAAAATGCAGCCAGAACTTGAGGAGCAACCCCTTCAGATATTGGTACAGGGGCAGTAACCTCTCACACTCCATATACACGTGGAACACGGTCTCTTCCTTGCCGCGGAAAATACATGCGGCGGACGAGCCCGTGAACCGGCTCAAACGTTTGTTACATACCACCGCTCCATGCAACACTCTCCACCCCAGGTCCCCAATGTAAAAGGGAACAACTCCCTTATAGAAGGACCCCCACTGGGGCCTCTCCATCTCTGCCTCTGTCCATGTCTCTCTCTCTCTCTCTCTCTGTCTCTGTCTCTCTCTCTCTCTCTCTGTCTCTGTGCAAGGTAATTTTCTGTTGCTAATATGAATTACCTCCACAGCTGGGTAACGTGATGTTGATGTGATTTAACGCAAGTTATTGAATGATCTGGAATTAAAATCAAACTGAAATTGAAAGATGACCTTGAAGGTCAAGTCAAGACTCAACATTGTCAAGAACTTTGAATCTTGAAGGATACAAGATGGTGCCAGAAACGTGACCAGTCTTGTGCGCTGCCTCAATACACTCTAATATTCTTACACTCTTGTACTTGGGTATTTCTTCAGTCAGAGGGTGGTGAATCTGTGGAATTCTTTGCCACAGAAGGCTGTGGAGGCCAAGTCAATGGATATTTTTAAGGCAGAGATAGATAGATTCTTGATTAGTACGGGTGTCAGAGGTTATGGGGAGAAGGCAGGAGAATGGGGTTGGGAGGGAGAGGTAGATCAGCCATGATTAAATGGCAGAGTAGCCTTGATGGGACAAATGGCCTCATTCTAATCCTATCACTTGTGACATGACCTTATGAATGTACTTGTGTATAGTAGAATGTTACTGAATGTCACCTTGGAGAAGCTTGTGTGGTCCTGAGATCCTGAGAACGATGCTGTCTGGAGCTATGCTCCTGGTAGGGCCACCCATGGCGGTAAGGTCGAGGGGGAGGTCTCTGACAAAGAGCAATCCAACCAAGACCTCAACGGTGGAACAGGCGGAGGACGATGGCTGACCTTAGTGGAGCGTCACACCGGTTGGGAAGGCGGATGAAGGCTGCAGCAGAAAAGGGTCTCTGGTCGTCTTGGACTCCATGCTACTGGATCCTGACCCAGATCTGTCAAGGACCATGTGGTGGCTGTCTGTGCACCAGTCTCCCCACGTTAAACAAAGTCACGCACAGGCGTCCTCCAACCCTGGAGCCACCCATGGCCGGCCATGACCGAGAGGGTGGCCTAAGATTGCAAAAAAAAGAATGTCACTGTATCTAGGTACATGTAACAATACAGAGCCAGTTAACCCTTGAACCGTTGAGATGCCTTGTGTTCAAATTGGAATATTTCCTGGATGATCTGCGTCTTAAAGCCCAGTCGCACGGTACGAGTTCATTCCAAGAGTTCTCCCGAATTTGCCCCGATTTGAACTCGGAGATTTACGGTAATGGCCACTCGTCGGTATTTGGGGCTCTCGTGGACATGTTGAAAAACCTTCACGTGTCTTCCCGTGCTTACCTGCCGCTAGCGAGTCTTCCCGAGTACCTGCCGTTAGCGCTAAGAGACGTCCCCGAGCTCCGACGTACCCGCTACGTTCATTCTCCGTGCTCACCACGAGTTTGATTTTTTTTTTAAGTGGGGAGAGCTCTTGGAATGAACTCGTACCGTGGGACAGGGCTTTTATTAAAAGAAATTGATTGCAGTTTTGTTCCTGACATTGTCATAACATTCCTCTGAATTCTGAGTCAGTTGGACGCAGAACAAAGCATCCCATTTTAATGGGAATTATTTCTGATAGATAGCTCCATGAATGACAGGGAAAAAGATGAACTATTATGGACTATTTATTCTCACAGCATGAACTCAAAATGCACCCATTCTATTCTATTGCAAATCTATGTAGTTGCCATGTAAAGTGAAGACGATATGCTCATTTGGGTACAGATATATGTGAAGTTAATCCATGGTGATAACTTGAACAGCAAATTTCACCAGGGATCGATAGTTACACCTTCGCACAAAAGGCCATAGTGATAAACACAAAGTGATGGAGGGATTCAGCGGGTCAGGCAGCATCCCTGGAGGACATGGATCGGTGACGTTTTGGGTCGGGACCCTTCTTCAGACCCTTCTCTTCTTCACGGTTGAAGAACAGGGAAGCAGCAGGAATCACAGAGGGGAGGGGGGGGGGGGGGGGGGGAGCAGTGCGAGAGAGAGTCTCACCGAACCCCGATCAGAGAGAGGAGGAGAACTTCTTTAAAGTGGCCATACTTTGAGAAGGTTTCACAGAAGAGCAGTCAAATTGGGACACAAAGGAACTGCAGGTGCGGGAAGCCCTGAGTAGAACGCAAAGTGCTGGAGTAACTCAGCGGGTCAGGCAGCATCTGTGAAGGACATGGATAGGCACTGATTCGGGTCGTGACCCTTCTTCAGACTCCACATGGTTAAAGAGCAGTGTGTAAATAATGAAAAATGGCAAAATATGGCGTGGCTATTTCATGAAGAAATCTCCTGGTTATAATTTCACAGACGAAGGCTATTTGGCTCATTGGGACCATGTCTGGCCCCAGGAAAGCAATCTTATTCACCCCTCTCCTTATTTCCCTGTAGCTCTGCAATTTGTTTTTCCTCAAGGAATCATTTCTATAGTTGTTTCAAGTTGCAAATCTACTGATGCAGTGGCGCAGTGGGCGGTGAAAGAGTTCATGAAGACTTCAACGCGCAAACCCATTTCTACGGATGTAATCGTGAGTCCCGCATTGCCCTGGTTTCTTGCATTCGTTCATTCCCTTTCAAGACGAGAGATGGAGATATTCCCAAGTTGTGCAGTTTACAAAATGGAGGTCGATGAGGCTCTCCGCACAATAAGGGGGGCAGTTACATTTCATTTTCTCCATCCCAGGCAGCGGAGGTTTGCGTGGAGTGGGGGACTCTGTATTGAACAGGGTAGCATTCATTGTGGTACCACACTTCAACTGCCTTGAATGAATTCGGAAGAGATCCAATTCCTTTCATGTTCAGCTATTATGAAACAACAGAGAGCGAATCGCCCAAAATCAAGTTCTGGTATCCCGGCAACAGTTGTGATGTTTCGTCCTGTGGCAGTCCACTGTGAGACTTACGCTCGATGACAATAGTCAGGCACAGATGATGTGACTTGCACACAGAGTGTCCAACTCAGGGCACCGGGGAAAGCATTCTTCCATCATAGATTGGTTTGGTGGCAGCTCTGTAGAAGATCGCAAGGGATTACAAAGAGTTATGGATGTACAGATGGATTGACACAAAACACTGGAGTAACTCAGCGGGACAGGCAGCATCTCTGGAGAGAAGGAATGGGCGACGTTTCGGGGTCGAGGCCCCTCTTCAGAATGAGTCTGAAGTCGGTGTTAGGGGGGAGAGATGAAGCCACCACGATTAAATGGCGGAGTAGACCTGAAGGGCCGAAAGGCTTCATTCTGCTCCAATCACTTGTGAACTTATTCTTGTTGCGTTTGAGGCAGCAGAATTGATCTGCAGCTGGGTGATACCATCCGGTCCGACATCCGTGTTGGTGCCCGCCCTAAAAAGGGCGCACGCTCCGGGTTGGCACCAAGTTGTGGCACTGCTGCTGCTGTCCCTGTTTGTTGTCGTTCGCCCGACTGAGGTCAGTTGACAGGGCTCACCACGGGGAGGTCGACAACATGAGCCCCGCTTACAAACGTATAAAAAGTGACCCGTCGAGTCTGAAGAAGGGTCTCGACCCGAAACGTCACCCATTCCTTCTCCAGAGATGCTGCCTGTCCCGCTGAGTGGCTCCAGCATTTTGTGTCCATCTTCGGTGTAAACCAGCATCTGCAGTTCCTTCCTACACACATCATACGGGCAGACATAATCAAGGACCATTTTCATTCTGGTCATTCCCTCTTCTCCCCTCTCCATTCAGACAGACGTTACAGAAGCTTGAAAGCCCGTGCCATCAGATTCAGGAACAGTTTCAGCTCACTGAACAGTACTACTGTTGATTATATTCAACAGTATAACAGTTCAACTACAGTTTGATTATATTTATGTATGGTATTATCTAATTTGATTGGATAGCATGCGAAGCAAAACTTTTGCTGTACAAGTCCTCGGTACAAGTGACAAGGGGTCACAGTCTAAGGATAAGGGGGAATTCCTTTAGGACCGAGATGAGGAAAACATTCTTTACACAGAGAATGGTGGGTCTCTGGAATTCTCTGCCACAGAAGGTAGTTGAGGCCAGTTCATTGGCTATATTTAAGAGGGCGTTAGATGTGGCACTTGTGGCTAAAGGGATCAGGGGGTATGGAGAGAAGGCAGGTACGGGATACTGAGTTGGATGATCAGCCATGATCACATTGAATGGCGGTGCAGGCTCGAAGGGCCGAATGGCCTACTCCTGCACCTATTTTCTATGTTTCTACTGTACGTTAGGCATTGTCCCATTCACCTCCGCCCCATTGCAGATACTTTGTCTGTACACTACAAGATGGAGAACGATATTCTGCACTCAGTATCAATTCCCTTTGCTCTACCTACTACCTTGAGTTTGGTTTGATTATATTTATGTATGATATTATCTAATTTGATTGGATAGCATGCGAAGCAAAGCTTTTGCTGCACAAGTCCTCGGTACAAGTGCCAATAATAAACATAAAACTAAACTTCCACCTAAACCTATTGAACAATCCTCCCATAAGCTAGGGTGTAGTCCCGATCTTCCAACCTACCTCACTGCAGACCTTAGGTAGATAAAAATGTTGGAGAAACTCAGCGGGTGAGGCAGCATCTATGGAGCGAAGGAATCGGTGACGTTTCGGGGTAGGTTGTTAAACTGTCTGCGGAGAGAGGAGGAGAACAAAGTAGGCATACCTTGAGGAGATTTGGCAGTGGAGTAGACAAAATGTTTAAGAAGGAACTGCAGATGCTGGAAAAATCTACCGATTTTTTCCAGCATCTGCAGTGCCTTCTTAAACATTTAATCGCTGCAGACCGTGCAATTTTTCGAATACCATTCAGCACTCTGGTATTTTTTTCTCCTTGCACTCCCTCTCTCACTTGCGTCCGGCTTGAACGTGTTCATGTACAGTGTGATTTGACTGAGAACCACGGGAACAAAGCTTGTCACTGTATCTCGGCTCCACAACAATAATAAATCAACCCCAATACCAAGTGGTATCAAAAATGTGTCACACAATATAATCTTGCACTAAACGTTATTCCCTTTACCTTGTATCATTGCACTGTGGACGGCCGGGTTGTAATGGTGTATAGTCTTTCCGCTCACTGGGTAGCACACAACAAGAAAGCTTTTCAACAGCACCTTGCTACACGTGACAATAAACTAAACTAAACTAAACTAAACTAAACTTCAAGATTCAAGATTCAAGAGAGTTTATTGTCATCTGGCGGGACTTTCAACACAAAGGCCGCGCGAGGAGCCTTGTGAAGTGATCGTGCTTCACACTCGATCAGAACAAGATACAGTCTGATAGGACAATGAAATTCTTGCTTTGCTTCAGCACAACAGAATATAGAAGGCAGTGGATCCCTGGAACTCTCTGCCACAGAGGGTAGTTAAGGCCAGTTCATTGGCTATATTTAAGAGGGAGTTAGATGTGGCCCATGTGGCTAAAGAGATCAGGGGGTATGGAGAGAAGGCAGGTACGGGATACTGAGTTGAATGATCAGCCATGATCATATTGAATGGCAGTGCAGGCTTGAAGGGCCGAATGGCCTACTCCTGCACCTATTTTCTATGGTTCTATGTTTCCATGTCCATATAACATTGTTTAAATATATACAGACATGAGTAAATAAAACTGATAAAGTGCAAATAAACAGATAATGGGCTATTAATGTTCAGTTTTGTCCGTTCCAAGTTTAATAGCCTGATGGCTGTGGGGAAGTAGCTATTCCTGAACCTGGTCGTTGCAGTCTTCAGGCTCCTGTACCTTCTACCTGAAGGTAGCAGGGAGATGAGTGTGTGGCCAGGGTGGTGTGGGTCCTTGATGATGCTGCCAGCCTTTTTTAAGCAGCGACTGCGATAAATCCCCTCGATGGTAGGGAGGTCAGAGGCGATGATGTTCCGATGGTAGGGAGGTCAGAGTCGATGATGTTCCGATGGTAGGGAGGTCAGAGCCGACTTAAATGTTCTACGATATTACTGATTTTCAGCCAATATAATAATTTGGATCTGTTTAATGAGTTAAAGTTTGTCTGGTCTAATAAAACTACTACATTGTTTAGCACCATTGTTATTTTATTTTCTATATGTTTTATTCTTTATTTAACTCGGTATTTTGTTAATTTGCTTTCTGGTAATCCATTAAGCCCATCCATGTGCAGTATGTGATCCCTGGCACTGCAGGGCAGTATGTTTTTCCCATCTATCCCAGATTAAAGGGAGCTGTCATCTGGCGGGACTTTCAACACAAAGGCCGCGCGAGGAGCCTTGTGAAGTGATCGTGCTTCACGCTCGATCAGAACAAGATACAGTCTGATAATGTGAAACATCTCCCTCTGCCTCAGCCTGCCTGTGTCAAACAGCTTTAGATACGGAACGTAAACTTAAAACAAAAGTTAGTCATGATCACGGAAGATTAGCATCCTGGTGAAGCCTCGGGGAGATGGCTGGCAAATTAAGCACCTTTGGAATGTCATCAGTGTTGTAATTGAGGTGAAAATGATAAATGCTGTCTTATTGGAGAAGAACCACTTCAGAAGGTGAAATAAAGTGATCTTGAAAACTGGGAAAAAGTAGACGTGTTTCAGGGTGCAACGCTAGAGTTGCCGCCTCACAGCGCCAGAGACCCGGGTTCAATCCTGACCACGGGTCCTGTCTGTGCAGAGTTTGTCCATTCTCCCCGTGACCTGCGTGGGTTTTTCTCCGGGTGCTCCGGTTTCCTGCCGCACTCCAAAGGCGCACAGGTTTGCACCCCTTAGTGTAGGCGGGTGGAAAATAATCAAACTGCAAAGGCACGAGAGATAATACTGTAAGTTGTAGGGCAACGGGGCAATCAGACTAAGAGGAGCTGGATGAATGGGTTGCTCTATTCAGATCTGGTATGGGTTTAATGGCCTTCTAACGTGTTGGATTCTGTTTGTTTGGATGTTGCACCTTAAGACCGTGATGCACATTGTAAATCAGTAAACATGTCAGAGCGAGGCCAAACACAAATTGGAGGAACACCACCTCATATTTCTCTTGTGCAGCTTACACCCCAACTGTATGAACATTGATTTCTCGAACTTCAAGTAACCCTCGCATCCCCTCTCTCTCTGCTCCTCCCCCACCCTAGTCGTTACCGTCCCGGTGAGTTTCATTGTCTGTGACTCATTTTCACCTAGCCCACATTGCCTGTTTCCTTTATCATAGAAACATAGAAAATAGGTGCAGGAGTAGCCCTTCGAGCCTGCACCGCCATTCAATATGATCATGGCTGATCATCCAACTCAGTATCCTGTACCTGCCTTCTCTCCATACCCCCTGATCCCTTTAGCCACAAGGGCCACATCTATCTCCCTCTTAAATATAGCCAAATAACTGGCCTCAACTAACTTCTGTGGCAGAGAATTCCACAGATTCACCACACTCTGTGTGAAAAATGATTTTTCTCATCTCGGTCCTAAAAGACCTAAAAGACTTCCCCCTTATCCTTAAACTGTGACCCCTTGTTCTGGACTTCCCCAACATCGTTACATTTGTGCATATCTTCCATTTCATTTGTTCTGCACCTCTTTGTATCACCGTCTATATATCTCTCCTTTCACTTTCCCCTGACTCTCAGTCTGAAGAAGGCTCTCTCCATTCACATCACCTTTTCCTTCTTTCCAGAGATGCTGTCTGACGCGCTGAGTTACAGTAGCATTTTGTGCCTATCGTTCAGTTGGACTCTTTCAAAGTTTGAATGCAATTCATAAGGTTTTATCAATAGCTAAAGGAAGTTGCTGGTGATTACCTGATCTCCGAATAGTATTCAACGTGGCCTTTGCAGTGTGTTTTGTTTTCTGAAAGGATTACTGAGAACTAGGTCGGGTCCCTTAACGCATGTATCCCAGTCCCTGTAAGTAGAGGACTATGGCCAGTCCGCGCTCCAAATGGGAATGACAATGGGGTGAAACACTAACCAAGAACCTGACCCTTGAGGCATGTACCGGAGCAGATGGCAAAATTGGCCTCAGGCAATGGAACCCTACACCCTGGGACCGAGTCGGGATAATGCTTGCCCCAGCTATCAGCTCACAGAGCCGAGTCATTCATTTGACTCTGTTAGGATGGGGGGAAGGTGGGGAGGAGGTGGGGACGGAGCAATCTAATCGCACGTACACCCATCCCATTCTAATTCCGTCACAAACAACATCAAAGTCGTCAAACTACATCTTTGATCCCGAAACCTTACGAAATAGAAAAGTCTCGGAAATTACTTGTAATACGAGAAGTGTCGAATTTTGTACACCTTGTAAAAATAAAGGCACACATATGGTCACGCCATTACTCTCGCACACATGGAACAAACATCAAGTTGCAACAGAGCTACAAGGGAAGGTCCTTATTCAATTTGAGCCTTTATCACTTAGCTAGCAATTCTAACCAGCCAGAGTAAATGATGGTTTTATGAACACTAACAAACTCAACTTTAATTAATGTATGTATAGCTGCTAAGATTGTCAGAGGCGTTTTTGCACCGTTCTTGCTCTGCATATATATTTTAATTTAGTTTAGTTTAGCGATACAGCACGGAAACAGGCCCTTCGGCCCACCGGGACCGCACCGACCAGCGATCCCCGCACATTAAAGGGCCTGTCCTACCAGCATCCGACTCCATGCGATGAGCGCGATCAAACTAGAAGCGGGGGCCGCGCGGAGGTCGGGTGATCCCTGTACAGGGCCGTTCCCACCAGCATGCGCCTGCATGCGGCAAGCGCGACCAAACCGGCAGCGAGGGCCGCGCGGATGTCGGGTGAGTGGCGCAACGCGGCACAAAGTGAGGCGAACTTGGAGCGAAGTCTTAAGGTAAGTTCGCCAGGACAGAGAGGGGCACACAGAGAGGGGCACAGAGGCACACACACAGAGGGCCACGGAGCCACACACATAGAGGGTCACGGAGGCACCTACAGAGAGGGTCACGGAGGCCCGATGTCGAGGCGGTGTGTAATGCGTCGAGGCGACTGTGAGCCGACAAGCCGTTGCCGCGCGGAATTTTTGAACATAGTCAGTTTTTCGGAGCCCCGCGCGATGTCGGGACGAACTCCGCACAATTCCGCACGGCTCCGGCGATCGAAGTGGGACCGGCCCCGCGACGCCGGACGGCTCAAGCGACCACGTTAGGTCGCGCTCATCGCATGGAGTTGCATGCTTGTAGGACAGGCCCTTAACACCATCCTACCCACGCTAGAGACAATTCACATTTACACCAAGCCAATTAATCTACAAATCTGCATGTCTTTGAAGTGTGGGAGGAAACTACCTTCTGTGGCAGAGAATTCCACAGATTCACCACACTCTGTGTGTTAAATGATTTTTCTCATCTCGGTCCTAAAAGACCTAAAAGACTTCCCCCTCATCCTTAAACTGTGACCCCTGGTTCTGGAATTTGCATGGGGAAGTACAACATTTTTAGCGTTAGACACTTTAAGGTGAATTTATCGATCCTCTACTCTCTGTGTGCAGAACTGCTGCCTTGGGGGCTACTAAGAATAATCAGAGCTTCACTTCATAGTCTTGCAGGTCAGTTCAGTTTAGATTATTGTCACATGTACCGAGCTTTTGTTGCATGGTAGACAACAGTGCTTGAGAAACTCAGCAGGTGCGGCAGCATCTATGGGACGAAGGAAATAGGCAACGTTTCGGGTCGAAACCCTTCTGGGTTTCGGCCCGAAACGTTGCCTATTTCCTATTTCGTTGCCTATTTCCTTCGCTCCATAGATGCTGCCGCACCCGCTGAGTTTCTCCAGCACTTTTGTCTGCCTTCGTTTTTCCAGCATCTGCAGTTCCTTCTTAAACAGCTTTCGTTGCATGCTATCCGATCAGTGGAAAGACAATACATGATTACAATCGAGCCACCCACAGAGTACAGATACATGATAAGGGGAACATTAGTGCAAGGTAAAGCCAGCAAAGTCTGATCCTAGGATACACAAAAAGCTGGAGAAACTCAGCGGGTGCAGCAGCATCTAAGGAGCGAAGGAGATAGGCGACGTTTCGGGTCGAGACCCTTCTTCAGACCCAAAGTCTGATCCTAGATAGGCCGAGGGTCACCAATGAGGTAGATCAGGCTATTAAACTTGGCTCGGACAAAACTCTGAACATTAATACCCCTTTATCTGTTATTTGCACTTTATCAATTTATTTATTCATGTGCGTATTTACGTATATAATGGTATATGGACACACTGATCTGTTTTTGTAGTCAATGCCTACTATGTTCTGTTGTGCTGAAGCAAAGCAAGAATTTCATTGTCCTGTCAGGGACACATGACAATAAACTCTTTTGGCTCTTTGAGATGGTCGTTCAGGACTGCTCTCAAGTTGTGGTCGGGTTGCCTGATAACAGCTCGCACTGATTTCCCCTCCCACTCCCCAATCCTCTCGCCCGCCCCGGCCATCAGCCTCAATGGACACACAAATCATGCTGGATGGGGAACCGGCAGCTGATTCGCTATCCACCGCCTTTTACTAAGCCAGGAGGATCTTCCCTTTTCAGATTAAATTTCACAGAGCGGTAAAGGGCAAAAGCAGGCTTTGTGCGTGCATATGCTCCCTTCCAGTAGGCATGGGCCTTGTTAGCAATCGCTAGTCACTTGGAATTGATCTCACACTGCATCCAGTGGGTTGAATTACATGCTAATCCCGGAGATGTGCGCTTCAAATAGCACCTCGGCAATTTACAGAAAGCTGCTCGACTTCTCAGGAGGGCATCATTTTCACAAAGGTTGTGTTTTCCACTAAACCCTTCCTGGTCTGACCGCATAATGATCGAGGAGGTGTCGCCACTTCCACAGATCACCTGCTTGTCTGAATCATCTGAACATAACATTCCACTTAACTCCAGCCCAAACACTATTGTCTTGGATGAAAGCGTCTCTTTTTCACAAACGTGATGCTTTTTTGGGTTTCTAAAGGCAGTTTTTTTAAGGAGATTGTACAATTAATAACCCTTTCAGCCCTGTGTTTCTACAGATACGGATACCGATGAGGTGACTCGGCCCGAAACCTCACCTGTTCCTTTTCCCCAGAGGTGCTGCCTGACCCGCTGAGTAACTCTAGTTCTTTCGGCCTACATAGAGATACTGAGTTAAGTGTGGAAACAGGCCCTTCGGCCCACTGAGTCCGCGCCGATCTGCGGTCACCCCATACACTATCACTATCCTACACACTAGGGACAATTTACAAATTTTTTCTTATCGGCAGAAACCTGGGTTCAATCCTGCTGTCTGTACGGAGTTTGTACGTTCTCCCCGCGACCGCGTGGGTTTTCTCCAGGTGCTCCGATTTCCACCACACTCCGAAGACGTACTGGTTTGTAGGTTAATTGGCTTTGGTAAAATTGTAAATCATCCCTAGTGTGTAGGATAGTGCTAGTGTTCGGGGTGATCACTGGTCGGCAAGAACTATGTGGGCCGAAGGGCCTGTTTCCGCGCTCTACCTCTAAAGTAAAGTCTAAGGGCTTAGATGGGAACATGGATGAGTTGGGCTGAAGGGGCCTCGTTCTATTTTGTATGAATCTATGAATCTAAACTGTTAGTCTCGGTAATAGGCTGCCTGGAGAGACAATGGAAGCAGATCCAATGGTAGTTTTCAATAAGAAAGTGAGTATATATTTGAATAGGAAATATTTCCAGGGCCACAGATAAAGAACAGGGGAATGAGGTGATTAAATGTCTCTTTCAAAGAACTTCAACAGATAGAAACGGTTTCCGTTTAGTTTATTGTCACGTGTACCGAGGTACAGTAAAAAGCTTTTGTTGCGTGCTAACCAGCCAGCGGAAAGCCAATACATGATTACCATCGAGCCATTAACAGTGCATAGTAAGTAAGTAAGTATTTTTTATTTATATAGCACTTTAAAATCAAATCATGTTGAAGCCAAAGGGCTTCACAGAGAAGAAAAAATAGATTATCACACATCCATATAAAATTTAAAAAAGAAGAAAAAAAGACACAATGCACTATAGGATTCAACAGGAACTTCCCCCCAATAGATACATGATGAGGGAATAACGTTTAGTGCAAGGTAAAGCCAGCAAAGATAGACTGAGCAGTCTGTGTGTGTGTTGCGTGATTTTACAATTCAAAATGACACCACCGCCATTTGAATAGCAAAACACTAGCAATCATCTTGAAGTTATTTACAGCCGCTTTTAGTTTAAAACCTACTGTTATTTTTTTAATTTGCGGCATGGTGGTGCAGCGGTAGAGTTACTGCCTTACAGCGCTCGCAGCGCCCGAGACCCGGGTTCGATCCCGACTACGGGTGCTTGTCTGTACGGAGTTTGTACGTTCTCCCCGTGACCTGCCTGGGTTTTCTCTTAGATCTTCGTTTCCCTCCCACACTCCAAAGACGTACAGGTTTGTAGCTTAATTGGCTGGGCATAGTGTTAGTGTGCAGGGATCGCTGGTCGGCGCAGACTCGGTGGGCCGAAGAGCCTGTTTCCACGCTGCATCTCGAAACTAAACTAAACTAAATTAAAGGACACATAAACACTTTTTCTTCAGAACCGATCAGGAATGCATATTGCCTATTACATACAAGTCAAGACTTGAAGACAAAGACAACCGATACATTGTCCATATTAACTCACTATAACCTATCCCACAGCCAACAATGGACCATTGTGGGCTCCACATTTCCTTGATTTTCGTTGCTTTCTGCATATCTTCCATTCATTTGTCCTAAGTACCATCCACATCTTCGCTCCCCTTTCATAAGTCATACGTTCATAAGTGATAGGAGCAGAATTAGGCCATTCGGCCCATCAGGTCTACTCCGCCATCCAATCATGGCTGATCTATCTTTCCCTCTTAGCCCCATTAGGCCTTCTCCCCACAACCCCTCACACCCCTGACTCTCAGTCCGAAGAAGGGACTCGACCCAAAACGTCACCTGTTCCTTTTCTCCAGGGATGCTGCCTGTCCCGCTGAGTTACTCCAGCATTCTTCAGTTTAAACCAGCACCTGCAGTTCCTCCCTAAACAAAAAAAAGAGGTCTTCTCTCTTTCTTTCTCCCTCTCTCCCCCTTTCCCCCTCCCTCCCCCGTACCCTCTTCCTCTCCCTTCCCTCTGTCCCTCCCCCTTCCCCTCCTTCTCCCCACCGCCCCTCCCCCTCTGTCCCCCCTGTCTCCATGACACAGTATAACATTCCACATAGTCAGTTCAACATCTGTGAGACATATGCCAGTCACAGTGGATGATCGGGATATATTGGGTGAAGCAAACCAAGCAGGCGACAGCCCTTCCCTGAAAGCTTGCATGAGCCATGCACCTCCCACACAAACCACAGCCACAGAACTTCCCAAGGACATTAACAGGAAGCCACAAATTAACAGCCCAGCCCAGTGCACCAAGAAGGCCAAAACACCCACCTCCACAATCCCCAGACTATTTGTATAAAGGCTGTAACAACCTAGGTTCAGCCCACCCCCTGGGACTATTATTAAACGATCCCAGTCCTCAATTAAGATTCCCAATTTCTCCTTTCAATTCTTGTTTGTTTACTCAAAATCATTAAATTATCCCTTTATGGGTGCCATATGGTGACTTTACAAATTAGACCTGTTGTTAATGAAATAGGAACAGGAATCAGTCCACATGGCTGCATATTTAAGGAGGCCACGGTGATGCAGCGGTAGAGTTGCTGCCTCACAGCGCCAGGGACCCGGGTTCAACCCTGACTACAGGCGCTTGTCTATACACAGTTTGTACGTTCTCCCCGTGACCTGCGTGGGTTTTCTCGGAGATCTTCCGTTTCCTCCCACACTACAAGGACGTACAGGTTTGTAGGTCAATTGAATTCTTTAAATTGTAAATTGGCCCTAGCTTAGAGATACAGCGCGGAAACAGGCCCTTCGGCCCACCGAGTCCGACCAGTGATCCCCCCGTACGCTAGCACTATCCCACACACTAGTGTATAATCTATCTATCTATCTATCTATCTATCTATCTATCTATCTATCTATCTATCTATCTATCTATCTATCTATCTATCTATCTATCTATCTATCTATCTATCGAGTCAAGGGATATAGGGAGAAGGCAGGCACGGGTTATTGATAGGGCTCTATCAGCCATGATTATAATGAATGGCGGTGCTGGCTCGAAGGGCCGAATGGCCTCCTCCTGCACCTATTTTCTATGTTTCTATCTATCTAGTCTGTCTGTCTGTCTGTCTGTCTGTCTGTCTGTCTGTCTGTCTGTCTGTCTGTCTGTCTATCTTTCTCCCTCCAGAGATGCTGCCTGACCCGCTAAGTTACTCCAGCACTTTGTGTCTTTTTGCGTAAACCAGCAACTGCAGTTCCTTGTTTCTAACCTTTTATGCTTCCTTCACAATGATGAGTCTCTGTTAGAATTTATGTTTGCCATGAGAAGGGGGTGGACTCATTGTTTGCTGTAGATGTCGTTCATTCTCACACGCACCGTCATAGTGGCCACAGGGATGAGTCACTAAATGGTGACTAGCTCCATGCGAGTTCCCAGCGCTCCTGAGCCTTACAGTAAAATGGCGGTAGGAATTCAATAGGCCACCTCCACCACAGCATCCCCGTCCCCATCCCATCTCCTATCTTCCAAAACCCTCCTCCCTAATCCGGGGGTGGGAGGGGGGGGGGGGGGGGGCACAGTGGCGCAGCGGTCAAGTTGCTGCCTTACAGATCCAGAGACCCTGGTTCGATCCTGACTCTGGGTGCTGTCTGAACGGAGTTGGCACGTTCTCACCCGTGACCTGCGTGGGATTTCTCCGGGTTGCTCCGGTTTCCTCCCACATCCCAAAGACGTACAGGTTTGTAGGTTAACTGGCTCCTGTAAATTGTCCCTAGAGCGTGTGTAGGATGGTGCTAGTGAGTGTACGGGGAGATGGCTGGGCGGTGCTGACTCGATGGCCCGAAGGTCCTGTTTCCACGCTGTATCTCCAAAGTCTAAAGGAAGGAGAGTCAAACTGGATGTGAAGCACCTCTCCAATTCCGAGTTCTGCAATTTGAAGTGTGGCCTTTGAACCACACGGTTCAGTGGAAGATGAAAAAGGAAATGATGATTAAAAATAATAAACAAAGAAGCACAAAGTCCACAACGACCACGGGTGTAAACGAAAGAGGAAACCAACAGGATATTAATTTAGAAAGTGGTAGAAATGAAATACATTTTTTTTTTCTACAGTTGGCTGCATTTAGTGTAGACTACTAACGCCCCCCGTCCCACTTAGGAAACCTGAACGGAAACCTCTGGAGACTTTGCGCCCCACCCAAGGTTTCCGTGCGGTTCCCGGAGGTTTTTGTCCTCCGGCAACCACCTTCAACTAGCATCGCAACCGGCTTCGACTAAAAAATCACCAATTTTTAAAACGGAAACCACTTTCCACCATTAGGGAGACTGACAAAAGCCTCCGGGAACCGCACGGAAACCTTGGGTGGAGCGCAAAGTCTCCAGAGGTTTCCGTTCAGGTTTCCTAAGTGGGACAGGGGCATAAAAGCTGTTCAAGACTGCCTCTATGATTGAAGAAGGGTCCCTGCCCAAAATGTCAGCCATCCTTTTTCTCCAGAGATGCTGCCTGACTCGCTGAGTTACTCCAGCACTTTGTTGTAACCAGGCATCTGCAGTTCCTTCCCACGCACATCATACGGACAGACCAGACCTTCCATGGATTCCATCTACACTTCATGCTGCATCGGGAAAACAGCAGCCAACATAATCGAGGACCATTTTTCATTCTGGCCATTCCCTCTTCTCCCCTCTGCCATCAGACAGACGTTACAAAAGCTTGAAAGCCCATACCAGCAGATTCAAGAACTGTATCTCCCCCTCTGTAATCAGGTGACTGGATAGTCCTACTGTAAGTTAAGGTACTGTCCCACTCACCTCCACCCCATTGCCTATAGTGGACGTTGCCTCTATGTTTGAAGAAGGGTCCCAGCACAAAATGTCGTCCATCCTTCTTCTCTGACCGGCTGAGTTACTCCAGCACTTTGTGTCCATCTTCTCCAGAAATGCTGCCTGACCCATATAACCATGTAACCATATAACAATTACAGCACGGAAACAGGCCCTCTCGGCTCTTCCAGTCCGTGTCGACCATTTATTTTCCCCTAGTCCCATCTACCTGCACTCAGACCATACCCCTCCATTCCCTTCCCGTCCATATACCTATCCACTTTACTTTTAAATGTTAAAATCGATCCTGCCTCCACCAGTTCTGCTGGAAGATCATTCCACACAGCCACCACTCTCTGAGTAAAGAAGTTCCCCCTCATGTTACCCCGTTGAGTTACTCCAGCCCTTTGTGTCTACCTTCGGTATAAACCAGTATCTGCAGTTTTTTCCTACACATTTTGTCTGCTCCACTGTGAAATCCCCTCAAGATAAGCCTACTTTGAAGATGTTCTCCTCCTCTCTCCAATGTGGGTTCTGTGAGCATCTCTCACTGCACCCCTTCTGTGTCTGAAGAAGGGTCCCAACCCGAAACGTCACCCATCCTTTTCCTCCAGAGATGCTGCCTGACCCGCTGGGTTCCTCCAGCACTTTGTGGACCTATTGTCTATGTGTTCATATGTATCTACAAACTGACCATGGAAACCATAAACACAAAGCATAATTGTCCTGAAAAAGAATATTCATATATTTAACTGCAATGTTTATGTCTGGATATCGGGTGGCGCGGTGGCACAGCGGTAGAGTTGCTGCCTTGCAGAGCCGGAGACCCGGGTTCGATCCTGACCTCAGGTGCTGTGTATACGGAGGTTGCACATTCTCCCTGTGACCAGGTGGGTTTTCTCCGGGTGCTCTGGTCTCCCCCCCACACTTCAAAGACATGGAGGTTTGTAGGTTTAACTGGCTTTGGTAAAATTGTATATTGGGCATAGGATAACGCTAGTGTTAGGATCAGCTGGTCGGCGAGTATTGAGTGGGTCAATGGGCCTGCTTCCGCACTGTATAACCATATAACCATATAACAATTACAGCACGGAAACAGGCCTTCTCGGCCCTTCCAGTCCGTGCCAACCATTTATTTTCCCCTAGTCCCATCTACCTGCACTCAGACCATACCCCTCCATTCCCTTCCCGTCTATATACCTATGCATGTCAAAAGTCTAATGCCTGAAGTCTAAAGAATATGAATTATGAATGGTAGCAGGTGGCAAAACACTTGTTTGCTAGAATAAAATATAAAATTTGACCCTGACTTTGCAAAGGGCCTTTGCAAATATACATGTTACAAATATACACCATATATAGTCACCCTGCCCTTTGCCTCTCACCTCTCTCCCTGCATCTTGGTTCATGCGGCAGATATCCATGAACCACATATATTGGGCGGTGAAATGGAATATCCCCTCAGCTTTGCGGTGCTGTTGGCTTACACACATTTGTGTAACTGAAGAAACCCGGGTCGTTTTTGTCTTTCGAGGCAGCACTTGGTACGAGGTAACTTCCAGCTTTGAAGTCGTTAGTTTTTAATCAGCGTAAAAGCTCACCGAACCTATCTGGATAATCTGATACCTGGCAATTAGTCGCACTTCTGTTTGATGGCCACGTATCGCGCCCGTATATTCTGGCGACGTTCAGGAACAGTATTACTGCACATTAACGCATTCTTTTCTAATTACCTTTCATGGGTATCTTTTCCACGATCTGTTCTTACACACGGCAGCGTTTCTTGATCCCAAACACAACAATTACAACACATTGGAATACAAGAATAGTCTCGTCCAGCGAGGCAGACAATGACTAAATCCTTCATTTAATATAAATGAACATTTTGCAACTGCAGGATATCGCGTGGCCAATAGTAAATAAAGCAGTAAAGATCTAAACTCTTTGAATCACTTCCCTCTGGAAGGCGACTCCGGACTGTCAAAGCTGCCACCGCCAGACATAAAAACAATTTTTATCCACGAGTAGTTGCTCTACTCAACAGTCAAAAATCTGTAGCCTCCCTTTGATCTGGTATTTTGTTGGTTCACATGCTTGATCAATGGTGTTTTATCATTAATGTTTTATTATTATCAATGTTTCGTGTTTTCTGAGTCATTCGTAACTGTCACTGTCTGTCATGTTGTTACTTGTGGTCGGAGCACCAAGGCAAATTCCTTGTATGTGAATACTTGGCCAATAAACTTACTTACTTACGTACTTACTTATTTATACAAGCAAGGGTTTCAGTTAACATCGCAACTGGAGAGGGCAAAGCTCGTAAAACATTACGAATGTGCTTCTTCTTGCGAATGAAACACGAACTAAAGGAAGAGTTGGATCTCACGCCGGGTGTTGAGCAGCCAGGTTGTTGTCTCTGTTGGCGTCCATGTCTGCCAGGCCCTGACAAAGCTCCATTTGGTGGGTGGTAGAGCGGGCACCCACAGATGACATGGTTGGCTGTCTGTTGTTCTGCTCCGCATCCACAGGCTAGGCTCTTGCGGAGGGAGCCCCCATCCCCACGCGCTGGCATTGAAACGCCCCAACTCCAGTACCAAGTCTGTTGAGCTTCACCCATGCTCCTCTGGGGAGCTCAGACCCTGGACAGCTTTTATCTGGTGAAGATATGTCACTAAATGAGTGAAGGGATTACACACACAGTGGAAAGGACTGCAATGGAGTCAATTTTAATCCAGTTTAGTTTAATTTAGAGATACAGTGTGGAAACAGGCCCTTCATGTGATACGAGCTGAGTTTGGCCATTCGGCCCATCATCTACTGATCTACTGAGGTACAGTGAAAACCTATTGCCATGTGTTGAGCAGTCAGTGGAAAGGCAATTCACGATCGAGCCATTCACAGTGTACAGATAATATGATAAGGGAATACATTTAGTATACATTTAGTGTTAGTACGAGAAAGTGTCTCCAACGAGGTAGATAGTAGGGTTACACAAAAAGCTGGAGAAACTCAGCGGGTGCAGCAGCATCTAAGGAGCGAAGGAGATAGGCGACGTTTCGGGTCGAGACCCTTCTTCAGACAGTCTGAAGAAGGGTCTCGACCCGAAACGTCGCCTACCTCCTTCGCTCCTTAGATGCTGCTGCACCCGCTGAGTTTCTCCAGCTTTTTGTGTAACCCTCGATTCTCCAGCATCTGCAGTTCCTTCTTTAACACGAGGTAGATAGTAGTTCATGGCTGCTCTCTAGTTGTGGTAGGATGATTACTTAAATAAGACTGAAGGCTTTTAAATCCCATCCTTTCAAAACACTGGACTGTAACATCTTAAATGTCTCCTCTGTAAGATCCACCCTTAAACCACAATCTACATTTGTGACATTTCAGCCCTTCAATAAATACTGCTTAATCTTGTTAAGCGGCCACTATAGCA
The DNA here is from genome assembly GCA_963514005.1 of Raja brachyura. The sequence goes on from OY740801.1 coordinate 9,262,160, forward strand.
TTAAACACTGTCGGGCTTTCAGTTTTAATTGAGTGGTCTGCCTTCATGTTCCTCCTTAGTACTAAATTCCACAGACATTAGTCAACGTGCCTACCCCTGATGCAACTTGTGCTTTCCCTGTGACACATCGTGCTTTTAATTTGCAAGTTAGTGAGACGGCCCGGCTGGTCTGAGATTAAACCATTAAACAATTCTGTGTGATAATTCATGTGGGCCTTCTATCTCATCAGTCATCACCGATGAGTCAAATTTAATATCATTCAGTGCCCCATTTCCTCTGTCAGTGTTCCTGATCATCTTCACTGCTCACGGGGTAGATTGGGTCGACTTCCAATCTCAAGAGTCAAGAGTGTTTTATTGTCATGTGTCCCAGATAGAAAAATGACATTCTTACTTGCAGCAGCACAACAGAATATGTCAACATAATTCTCTGTAACCAATATAATAAATGAGAGGAAAACTGTTCAGTGTGTGTATATACACACACACACAAACATACAATCACACACATACACATATATATACACACACACACACAAAGCTGGAGTAACTCAGCGGGTCAGGCAGCATCTCTGGAGAAAAGGAAAAGGAGACATTACAGGTCTGACTCTCAGTCTGAAGAAAGGTCTTGACCTGAAACATCACCCATTCCTTTTCTCCAGAGATGCTGCCTGACCTGCTGAGTTACTCCAGCTTTTTGTGTCTATCTTCAGTTCAAACCAGCATTTGCAGTTCCTTGCTAGACACGCACACGCGCGCGCACACACACACACACACACACACACACACACACACACACACACACACACGCACGCGCACGCGCACGCGCACGCGCACGCGCACGCGCACACGCACACGCACACGCACACACGCGCGCGCACACACACACACTCACACTCACACACACACACACACACACACACACACACACACACACACACACACACACACACACACACACACACACACACACACACACACACACACACACACACACACACACACACACGCACTGCCTCCAAGTCTATGTAGTTCAGAGCTTATTTAAAGGTTGCAGTGTTTAATAGCCAGATGGCTGTAGGGCAGAAGCTGTTCCTGAACCTGGACGTTACAGTTTTCAGGCTCCTTCATCGTCTTCCCTATTGTAGGGGTATAATGAGGTCGTTGCCAGGGTGGTGTGGGTCTCTGATGACGCTGGCTGCCTAGTTGAGGCAGCGACTCCTGCAAATCCTTTTGATGGTGGGGTGGTCGGAACCCGTGATGATCTGGGCAGTGTTCACCTTTCTAAAGAAATGATTGATTTGCCTTTGAACAGGCTCGAGTCTGGTAACTGGCATGAAGCCTGCGAATGGTACAACACAGGCATGTCTAGTCTAGTATGACTACGAGCAAGAAGTTAACTCACAGGAAAACATTCACCACCTTTGCCCAAACCACCCCTTCGACGGACCAATGTTCGAAATTCCTCACGTTCATCCCAAAACATTAACGTGTCAGTGTCTCGACCACTGGTGATCCCTGTGGCAATGGAGAGGCACGGTGGCGCAGCGGTAGAGTTGCTGCCTCACAGCGCCAGAAATGGACAAGTCATTGCCAATTGGGTCAATCTCGACGCTTTAGAAATACCCAATGACTTGGCCTCCGCAGCTGTCTGTGGCAATGAATTCCACAGAGTCACCACCCTCTGGCTGAAGAAATTCATAGAAACATAGAAGCATAGAAAATAGGTGCAGGAGTAGGCCATTCGGCCCTTCGAGCCTGCACCGCCATTCAATGTGATCATGGCTGATCATCCAACTCAGTATCCCGTACCTGCCTTCTCTCCATACCCCCTGATCCCTTTAGCCACAAGTGCCACATCTAACGCCCTCTTAAATATAGCCATTGAACTGGCCTCAACTACCTTCTGTGGCAGAGAATTCCAGAGACTCACCACTCTCTGTGTAAAGAATGTTTTCCTCATTTCGGTCCTAAAGGAATTCCCCCTTATCCTTAGACTGTGACCCCTTGTTCTGGACTCCCCCAACATCGGGAACAATCTTCCAGCATCTAGCTTGTCCAACCCCTTAAGAATTTTGTAAGTTTCTATAAGATCCCCCCTCAATCTTCTAAATTCCAGCGAGTACAAGCCGAGTCTATCCAATCTTTCCTCATATGAAAGTCCTGACATCCCAGGAATCAGTCTGGTGAATCTTCTCTGTACCCCCTCTATGGCAAGGATGTCTTTCCTCAGATTTGGAGACCAAAACTGTACGCAATACTCCAGGTGTGGCCTCACCAAAACCCTGTACAACTGCAGTAGAACCTCTCTGCTCCTATACTCAAATCCTTTCGCTATGAATGCTAACATACCATTTGCTTTCTTCACTGCCTGCTGCACCTGCATGCCTACTTTCAATGACTGGTGTACCATGACACCCAGGTCTCGTTGCATCTCCCCCTTTCCTAATCTGCCACCATTCAGATAATAGTCTACCCTCATGTTTTTGCCACCAAAGTGGATAACCTCACATTTATCCACATTATACTGCATCTGCCATGCATCTGCCCATTCACTCAGCCTATCCAAATCACCCTGCAGCCTCCAAGCATCCTCCTCACACCTAACTATACCCCCCAGCTTGGTATCATCTGCAAATTTGGAGATGTTGCATTGAATTCCCTCATCCAAATCATTAATATATATTGCAAATAGCTGGGGTCCCAGCACTGAGCCTTGCGGCACCCCCCTAGTCACTGCCTGACATTCTGAAAAGGACCCGTTTACTCCTACTCTTTGCCTCCTGTCTGCTAGCCAGTCCTCTATCCACATCAATACTGAACCCCCAATACCGTGTGCTTTAAGTTTGTATGATAATCTCTTATGCGGGACCTTGTCGAAAGCCTTCTGAAAGTCTAGATATAACACATCCACTGGTTCTCCCTTATCCACTCTACTAGTTACATCCTCGAAAAATTCTATCAGATTTGTCAGACATGATTTACCTTTCGTAAATCCATGCTGACTTTGTCCAATGATTTCACCACTTTCCAAATGCGCTGCTATCCCATCTTTAATAACTGACTCCAGCAGTTTCCCCACTACCGATGTTAGACTAACTGGTCTGTAATTCCCCGCTTTCTCTCTCCCTCCTTTTTTAAAAAGTGGGTTACATTAGCTACCCTCCAATCCTCAGGAACTACTCCAGAATCTAAGGAATTTTGAAAAATTATCACTAATGCATCCACTATTTCTGTGGCTACCTCCTTGAGTACTCTGGGATGCAGACTATCTGGCCCTGGGGATTTATCGGCCTTCAAACCGTTCAATTCACCCAACACCACCTCCCGGCTAACCTGGATTTCACTCAGTTCCTCCATCTTATTTGACCCCCGTTCCACTGCTATTTCCCGCAGATTATTTATGTCCTCCTTAGTGAAGACAGAACCAAAGTAGTTATTCAATTGGTCTGCCATGTCCTTGTTCCCCATGATCAATTCACCTGTTTCTGACTGCAAGGGACCAACATTTGTTTTAACTAGTCTCTTTCTCTTCACATATCTATAAAAACTTTTGCAGTCAGTTTTTATGTTCCCTGCCAGTTTCCTTTCATAATCTATTTTCCCTTTCCTAATTAAGCCCTTTGTCCTCCTCTGCTGGATTCTGAATTTCTCCCAGTCCTCCGGTAGGCTGCTTTTTCTGGCAAATTTGTATGCCTCATCTTTTGTTTTTATACTATCCCTGATTTCCCTTGTTATCCATGGATGCACCACCTTCCCCGATTTATTCTTTTGCCAAACTGGTATGAACAACTTTTGTACTTCATCCATGCAGTCTTTAAATACCTTCCATTGCACATCCACTGTCAACCCGTTAAGAATCACCTGCCAGTCTATCTTGGCCAATTCACATCTCATACCTTCAAAGTTACCTTTGTTCAAGTTCAGAACCCTTGTTTCTGACAATTTTGTCACTCTCCATCCTAATGAAGAACTCAATCATATTATGGTCACTCTTGCCCAAGGGGTCACGCACAACAAGACTGCTAACTAACCCTTCCTCATTACTCAATACCCAGTCTAGAATAGCCTGCTCTCTCGTTGGTTCCTCCACATGTTGGTTGAGAAAACTATCCCGCATACATTCCAGGAAATCCTCTTCCTCAGCACCCCTGCCAATTTGATTCACCCAATCTACATGCAATTTGAAGTCACCCATTATAACTGTGTTACCCTTGTTGCACGCATTTCTAATTTCCTGTTTGATGCCATCCCCAACTCCAATACTACTGTTAGGTGGCCTGTACACAGCTCCCACTAGCGTTTTCTGCCCCTTAGAGTTTCCTCCTCATCTCTTTTTTAAAGGTACATCCTTTTATTGTGAGGCTGTGCCCTCTGATCCTACACTCTCCAACATGGAAATATCTTATCCTTCGTCCTTCACCACTGTGCCTGCCCTGGTGATTTGGGGGAGATAAGCTTTGACTCTTCACAGGGGCTAAGTATATGGACTTGAAGGCAGTGCCGAACTGTGCTCTTGTGTAGGACGGAACTGCTGATGTTGGTTTGCACCAAAGAGAGGCACAGAATAACTCAGCGGATCAGGCAGCATCTGTGGAGAAGAAGGAATAGGTGATATTTCAAGTCGAGTCCCTTCTTCAAACTGAGAGTCAGGGAGGAGGAAACTAGAGTTATGAGCATCCGAGCATTCATCCATTGAACATGTCCAAAGACAGGCCACTCGATTTGTTACTAACATCTACGAGAGAGAAGCGAGTGTCACCAAACTTCTGAATTCTCTGGGGTGGAACCCTCTCCAAGACAGACGTGAAGCTCACCGTTTGACCTGTTTTTAAATGGTCAGCTAGACATAGATCACAAGACCTACACCAACCCCAAACCAATTAGGAGCAGACAAGGGCATTCGATCCAATTTGTGGTCCCAGCCTCAAAGACAGATGTGTACAGCAATTCGTTCTTTCCACGCACTATTAAAGCACGGAATAATCTCCACCAAGCCACGGTTGCCCAGCCAGATGCAACTAAATTTAAAGTGGCACTTTCTTCCCAATAACCCTCTCTGGCTAAACCCCTCCCTTCACCACCTCCAGTTTAAATTCCAGTTGGAATATTTTGGAGGACCAAGTAACCAAGAACCAAGCACATACAGAGCAAAGCAGAGCCTGCATTAATGACTCAGGAAAGGTGGAGCCCACAATGGTCCATTGTTGGCTGGGGATGAGGTGATAACGAGGGGACACAAACTGTGAAATTAGCAAGAGGACCAGGGTGGGGGAGGGATGGAGAGAGAGGGCATGCAAGAGTTATTTTAAATTAGAGAAGTCAATATTGATGCCACTGGGTGTGTGTAAGCTGCCCAGGGGAAATATGAGGTGCTGGTCCACCAATTTGCATTTGGCCTCACTCAGCCACTTGACATTTGACTGCTCCTGTTAACCGAGGGTTATCAAGTTGTCCAAGAGATGCGGACCATAATGAAGTTACGAGATCAATAAAGTTTGCATCTAAGAAGTTGTTTGACCTGCACCAACCATGCTCCAGAACCGAGGGGGAAAAATTGCATTTGTGCACACCCAGAGATTGAGCTTTAGGCCTTAAAACCACAAAAATAGATTATCAATGAAGAAGGAGGAGATAAATAAAATCCAATTAATCCATCTCATTGATTGAGCTGGTATTTAATTGTTTCCTGAATATCTTCACAAACTCGTAAGTCGTAGAGCCAGAATTAGGCCATTCGGCCCCATTTCCTCTGTCAGCGTTCCTGATTATTTTCACTGCTCACGGGGTAGACTGGTGAAGCTCCAATCTCAAGAGTCGAGTCAAGAGTGAAGAGTCAAGCTTAATTGTATTATGTCCCAGATAGAATAATGAAATTCTTGCTTGTAGCAGTACACCAGAATTTGTAAACATAGTACACCGTAAACGTTATAATAAACAAGAGAAAAAGGTTCAGTGTGTACACATATATACAGTACACACACACACACACACACACACACACACACAAATATCTTCTCCGTGGGTTGTCACCTTGTCGTGGTGGAGAAGCTTGTGTGGACCTGAGATCCTGAGAACGATGCCGTCTGGAGCTATGCTCCTGGTAGGGCCACCCATGGCGGTAAGGTTGAGGGGGGGAGGTTTCTGACAAAGAGCAATCCAACCAAGGCCGCAACAGTGGAACAGGCAGAGGATGATGGCTGACCTTGGTGGAGCGTCACAACGGCTGGGAAGGCGGATGAAGGCTGCAGCAGAAAAGGGTCTCCGGTCGTCTTGGACTCCATGCCGCTGGATCCTGACCCAGATCTGTCAAGGACCGTCTGTCTGTGCACCAGTCTCCCCACGTTAAACAAAGTCACGCACAGGCTTCCTCCATATAGCACGCTGGAGACACCATGGCCAGCTGCGACCGAAGAATATATATATATATATGTGTTTTTTTAATATATATATTTGGCCCATTGAGTCTACTCTGCCAGTGTGAGTGGACAGGTTACCTGGATATCAAGTGCTGTATCACAATGGGGAGCATTATATTCCACTTTCCCCCTATACATTTTTTTTTTCCCTTTAAAGGCATCAGTGAAAATTTCCCTCAGCCGATTCACTCAGCAGTGCATCTTCCATATTCAAAGCATTCCCACTGCTAATTATACTGATGAATTAGGTGTATCCATCCAGAAAGCCAACGCGATTATATCTAACCTTGAACATCTCGTCAAATCAGTAACAACTTGCCAGTCGTTCCCAGTTACGAGCTTCTTTTTATCAAAGGTACTTTGAAACGATTATGGATGCTTCATTGGAACTTGGCATTCGCTTTAATCCATTTATTTAACTCAATGTGTGCAGAAAGGAATTGCAGATGTTGGTTTATACCAAAGATAGACACAAAGTGCTGGGGTAACTCAGCGGGCCAGGCAGCGTCTATGGGGATAAAGGATGGGTGACTTTTGGGGACAGGTCGGAAGAAGGCTTCCGAGCCGAAACGTCACCCATCCTTTTTCTCCAGAGATGCTGCCTGACCGGCTGAGTTACTCCAGCACTTTGTGTCAAATTCAACTCAATTATCTATTTATTTATTTATTTATTTATTTATTTAAATAAATACATTTAAAACAATTATTTTTATTAGAAGTAAGAAGTTTATTAGAAATTTTTATTAGATATGTGAAGAGAAAAGGGTTAGTAGATATGTGAAAAGAAGGTTAGTTTATACAAATGTAGGTCCCTTGCAGTCAGAGACTGGTGAATTAATCATGGGGAACAAGGACATGGCAGGCCAATTGAATAACTACTTTGGTTCTGTCTTCACAAAGGAAGACATAAATAATCTGCCGGAAATAGCAGGGGACCGGAGGGTCAAATGGGATGGAGGAACTGAGTGAAATCCAGGTTAGCCGGGAAGTGGTGTTAGGTAAATTGAATGGATTAAAGGCCGATAAATCCCCAGGGCCAGATAGGCTGCATCCCAGAGTACTTAAGGAAGTAGCCCCAGAAATAGTGGATGCATTAGTGATAATTTTTCAAAACTCTTTAGGTTCTGGAGTAGTTCCTGAGGATTGGAGGGTAGCTAATGTAACCCCACTTTTTAAAAAGGGAGGGAGAGAGAAAATGGGGAATTACAGACCAATTAGTCTAACATCGGTAGAGGGGAAAATGCTAGTCAGTTATTAAATATGGGATAGCAGCACATTTGGAAAGCGGTGAAATCATTGGACAAAGTCAGCATGGATTTATGAAAGGTAAATCATGTCTGACGAATCTTATAGAATTTTTTGAGGATGTAACTAGTAGAGTGGATAAGTGAGAACCAGTGGATGTGTTATATCTGGACTTTCAGAAGGCTTTCGACAAGGTCCCACATAAGAGATTAGCATACAAACTTAAAGCACACGGTATTGGTGGTTCAGTATTGATGTGGATAGAGAACCGGCTGGCAGACAGGAAGCAAAGAGTAGGAGTAAACGGGTCATTTTCAGAATGGCAGGCAGTGACTAGTGGGGTACCGCAAGGCTCAGTGCTGGGACCACAGCTATTTACAATATATATTAATGATCTGGATGAGGGAATTGAATGCAACATCTCCAAGTTTGCGGATGACACGAAGCTGGGGGGCAGTGTTAGCTGTGAGGAGGATGCTAGGAGGCTGCAAGGTGACTTGGATAGGTTGGGGGAGTGGGCAAATGCATGGCAGATGCAGTATAATGTGGATAAATATGAGGTTATCCACTTTGGCGGCAAAAACAGGAGGGTAGATTATTATCTGAATGTTGGCCGATTAGGAAAAGGGGAGATGCAACGAGACCTGGGTATCATGGTACACCAGTCATTGAAAGTAGGCATGCAGGTGCAGCAGGCTGTGAAGAAAGTGAATGGTATGTTAGCATTCATAGCAAAAGGATTTGAGTACAAGAGCAGGGAGGTTCTACTGCAGTTGTACAGGGTCTTGGTGAGGCCACACCTGGAGTATTGCGTACAGTTTTGGTCTCCTAATCTGAGGAAAGACATTCTTGCCATAGAGGGAGTGCAGAGAAGGTTCACTGATTCCTGGGATGGCAGGACTTCCATATGAAGAAAGATGGATAGACTCGGCTTGTACTCGCTGGAATTTAGGAGATTGAGGTGGGATCTTATAGAAACGTACAAAATTCTTAAGGGGTTGGACAGGCTAGATGCAGGAAGATTGTTCCCGATGTTGGGGAACTCCAGAACAAGGGGTCACAGTTTAAGGATAAGGGGGAAGTCTTTTAGGACCAAGATGAGAAGATCTTTTTTCACAAGAGAGTGGTGAGTCTGTGGAATTTCATTTCGGAGTCACGTGAGTGACTTCGTGAAGAGCCAGCCGGCACGCATGCTCGACATATCGTCGTACCGCGTTGCTGCAACGGCTGGCGGTGGAGCGCGCTCCTCGCCAGCCCTTCATCAGGGAACCACTGAGGTAAGTATCCTACCTTAAGTTGGTGGTTCTTGTTGTGTTTTGTTTTCACAGCAAGGACATGGATGGGAGCGTTAAAGGCCGGAGAAAGTCTGGACGAGGTCGCCGGTCAACAGTCCCGGAGCCAGTGATATCGGCGGTACCTGCAGCGCAGGCCGGGACAGGGGCGGAAATGTCGGTGAGCCCTGTGTTTACAGGTCCGGATCCGCCAGCACACCACAGCTCGGAGGAGTTCGACGAGGAGGAGTGTGGTGTGCCGCCAGAGCAGGAGGATCCTGCCATGGCAGTCCGGTCGTCAGCAGGCTTGCTGGCGGCCTCGAGCAGAAGGGTGCGTGCGGCTGCACGGCCCTTTTCACCCAGCCCTCCGCGGAGGGGAAGGGCAGGAGCCCGGACGTCTAACCCTGTTGGGGCTAAGGCTTTACCTGCCGCCGAGGAGCGGTCAGGTTCCAGGGCGGGACCCGGGGCGGCTGTGAGGTCCAGTCGACGCCCCCCAACTCTCGACGCCGGGACGGGTCGGTTGGGTCGGGTCTCGTCGCGGTCGCCGAGCCCCCCATGGATGGGTGGGCGAGACCATGCGTCGGCGAGGTCCATGACGTGGGCTGCCGGCAAGCCTGCGTGGGCATCGGGTATCCAGGCTGCGGCTGGTGCCAACATCACGCCGCAAGTGTCCTTAGTGGCAGCGGCGTCCGCTCCCGCTAAACGGAGGCGGTTGAACACGCCCGCGCAGGAATCGCGCAGTTTCGCTTCGGCGGCTGCTAGCGATGACTACCGGCACCGGGTGGGCCTCGATGAGGTGCGGGCCGATGATAGGGGCCCCGGCCATTTTTCAGAGCCGGAGGACTCCGACCACCTGAGTGTTCAGGGTGAAGGGCGTATTGACCGGATGCAGCAGCTGCTGGAGCTCCTGCTTCACGGTCAACAGCAGCAAGCGTCCAGCAGCGACAGGCACAGGGCTGTTTCACCATCTTCCACCATCAGCCTGGAGCAGCAGGAAGAGGAGGTTTTGGCGATCCCATCCCACCTCCGTCCGATTTACCAGCGGAGGGCCTTCTCGATGTGGCCACTAAGCAACAACCATCAGCTCCAGGAGGAGGTTCTCCTTCAGGCCATGAGCCGTCACAAGGCTCCATCCAACTGCAACTCCCTCAACGTGCCTGTGGTCAATACGCCGATATGGGGCAACATCAGTGCGGCTATCCATCAACAGGAGCTGAAAATTCAGCGGATCCTGAAGCTCCTCACGGCCGGTATTACCGCCTTTGTGCGGTCGGTTGATGGGGATGACTTAAATTTGGACCAGGAGGATGCTCTGGCTCTATTGTGCGCAACTCAACATGAAATCAATGGGTTCCGCAAAAGCAGCATCCGCCCGGCGCTCAACCCTAACTTTGCAGGGTTGTGCAAACCACCGCCGCCGCCGCCGCCCCGTCAGCTCTTTGACGAGGATCTCTCTAAGAGGGTCAAAGAGCTTGACGAACAAGCCAAAACGGTGGGACTCATGCGCCCTCACGGTGCCCCCACGCCGTCGAGCTCGAAAGCTCCGCTTGTTCGACCACGAGGGTCTGCCAGCACCTCTACGAGGACCTACCCTCCAGCTCCACCCCGTTACCAACCGCCCCAGCACCAGGGGGCTTTTTTAGGACAAGGTCGGCAGAAACCCTGGTGGAAGATGAGGACGCCGCGCCCTCAAGCCAACCCAGCACCTCCACGTCCACCCACACGTGTCAAGGACCGCCGGTAACCACGGAGGTGAGGCGGTCTGGTTCTCTCTTTTCTCTTTGTCTAACCTCACATGTTGGTGGGCGCCTTCGGTTCTTTTTGGGTGCATGGGGTGATATTACTGGTGATGAGTATGTGTTACGAAATGTTCAGGGTCATAGCATTGAGTTTCTTAATGGGAACATTCCTCCATCCCAGCACAGGCCTGGTCGAACATTTAAATTGTCTGCTGCAGAACAGGCAGCAGGCTATAAGGAAATTTTGAGGCTAGAACAGAAGGGAGTGGTAGAGAAAGCGGTTCATGAGCCCGTGGAATTTGTTTCCAATATATTCACTCGACCAAAGAAGGATGGAGGCTGTCGAGTCATCATTGACCTGACTAGTTTAAATACTTTTGTAACATATACTCATTTCAAAATGGACACTTTTGAAACAGCCAAATCATTGATTTCACATGGTTGCTTTATGGCATGCATTGATTTACAAGATGCGTACTATACTGTATCCATTCAAAAATATTATAGGAGGTTTCTGAAATTTATCTGGATGGGTCAACTCTGGCAATATAGGGCTTTGCCCAATGGGCTTACCACAGCCCCTCGATTATTCACTAAATTGGTGAAGCCAATTATGGCCTATTTACGACAACGACATCATATAGTAATGGCCTATTTAGATGATATCTTAATTGTGGGCCACACCCTGGAATTGGCTCAACAGGGTGTTGCAGCTGCAGTCAATTTATTTCAGCAGCTGGGGTTCATTGTCCATCCAGCCAAATCAAAGTTCTGCCCCTCCCAGTTAATTCATTATCTGGGGTTTACGGTGGACTCTATTCGCATGAGGGTCACCATACCACCTAATAAGGTTGAGGAGGTCACCCAGGTGTGTCAAGGTTTAATCACCGCTGGTATACCATCGATTCGTCATACAGCTACAGTAATTGGCAAACTTGTAGCTTTGTTTCCGGCAGCCCGATATGGGCCTTTGCATTATCAGAATTTGCAAAGGGCCAAGATCGCTGCGTTAAGACAGCACGCTGGTCATTATGATCGACCAATGCAGCTGCCGCCTGAAGCGACGGATGAGTTACGATGGTGGGTGCGCCACATTAGTAACTTGTTTAAGCCTATTATTGAGGCTAATCCGGTGGTATACTTGCAAACTGATGCGAGCTCTTATGGCTGGGGAGCTACGGATCATTCCTCTAGTTGCGGAGGCAGATGGGATACCCTTGAGGCTACTATGTTGTTGTCACACGGGATCAACTATTTGGAGCTACTTGCAGCATTCCACGGACTTCGTGCTTATTGTTCCAAGTATTTTGGGGCACATGTCCGTCTCCAAATAGACAACACCACAGCGGTGGCATATTTAAACCATATGGGCGGTACCAGGTCAGTTTCGTGTGATAAATTGGCTAACTCAATTTGGCTCTGGTGTGTTCAGAGAGACATTTGGATTTCAGCTACCTATTTGCCAGGTGAGCTTAATACTGTGGCGGACACCAGGTCACGCAAGTTCAATGACAATATTGAATGGATGTTGCATCCTGAAATTTTTGCCAAAATCACAGCCAAATTTGGGAAACCGGATATTGACCTTTTTGCGTCCCGGTTGAACATCAGGTACCAACCTACGTTTCGTGGGAACCAGATCCTGGGGCTATGGCGCTAGCTGCATTCTCGCTGGACTGGGGGAATTGGTTTTTCTATGCATTCCCCCCGTTTTGCCTCATCAGTCGGGTATTACGAAAGATTCAGATGGATGCAGCTAAGGGCATCCTTATTATACCCGACTGGCCTACACAGCCGTGGTATCCGGTGGTCTTTGACATGCTCAGTGAGCCTTGGGTCCTTTTGAAGGGTTGCCCAGAATTAGTTACTCACCCTGTCTCAGGGGAGCCACATCCCTGCCATGGCTATTTGCATTTGTTGGCTTGCAGGTTTTGAACAGGCCGTTAGCCCAATACGGCCTCTCAACTCGGACCATGGATACCATTGCGGCGTCGTGTCGAGAGTCAACAAGGCAAAGATACCGCTCACATATCAAGAAGTGGGAAGCCTTCTGCAGCCGCTCTCGCATCACGTACGATGCCGTGACTATAACCGACGTCCTGGAATTCCTCGCGGGGTTGCACCATGATGAACACTTAAGTTACAGTGCCATCAACAGCGCCAGGAGCGCGCTGTCATTCTACCTCAAGATTGAGGTGGGATCCAACAGGCTAGTGTCCAGGCTCACGCGGGGTATATTCAATATGAATCCGCCTACACCACGCTACAATATCACCTGGGATGTCAGGGACGTTTTAACCCTGCTCAGGACGTGGTCCCCCATGGAAGGGCTCCAGCTGGACAAACTCACCATGAAGCTGGTGATGTTGCTAGCGCTGACTTCAGCACAGAGGGTACAGACACTCCATAAACTACGTGTCGACAGAATGATGTCTACCCCTACAGAAGTAGTCTTCTTCGTTGATGAGCTACTAAAGCAGCATAGACCTGGGTGCACAGGGCTGCAGCTGAAGTTCCCGGCATACCCCGCAGATGCTAGGCTGTGTTTAGCCTCACATATCCGTCACTATGTCAAGGTGACGGCATGCATCAGAGGAATGGAGAGATACCTGCTTGTCACTCATAAGAGACCTCATCATCAAGTGACAGTCCAGACGATATCCAGGTGGCTCCGGGTCGTCTTGGGTAAGTCAGGTATCGACACTAATGTGTTCAAGTCTCATTCCACCAGGGCTGCATCGACGTCGGCGGCGAGGGTCATGGAGGTGCCCACGGACCATATTCTCGCCACAGCAGGATGGGCTAATGAAGCTGTGTTTCAGCGATTTTATAACAAGCCTGTTGCTGCTCCTCTACAGTTCGCGGAAGCCGTGCTGAATGCAGGTCAAGAACGTGGAGGTGTCCCCGCATGAGGGGTTTTTGATTTGTTGTTAATCAATATGCTCTTGTTTTGCAGTATGAACTATTTGAGCAAGTTTGTTCCTCCCATCCATCCCTGCTAGTGGTGTGTCAGCATGGACGTGGTCCAGGGCGTGTAATCACAGAAGCTTTGAAGTCTTCACGAAGTCACTCACGTGACTCCGAAATGAAATAGTAAGATTGAACGAGAACTTACCAGTTCGAAGGTTGATCGTTATTTCATGAGGAGTCGCGGTGAGGGATTTCGTGCCCTCCACGCCCAACCCTCAATCGCCTTCACCTGGTAATTTGAGTCTCTTTCATCTTACTATGCTAAGTCATTTCTGTTATTGGTTTCTGTGATTCCACGCCGCTACTTTGAAGAATGTCGAGCATGCGCGCCGGCGGGCTCTTCACGAAATCCCTCACCGCGACTCCTCATGAAATAACGATCAACCTTCGAACTGGTAAGTTCTCGTTCAATCTTACTATTCTCTGCCACAGAAGGTAGTTGAGGCCAGTTCATTGGCTATATTTAAGAGGGAGTTAGATGTGGCCCTTGTGGCTAAAGAGATCAGGGGGTATGGAGAGAAGGCAGGTACAGGATACTGAGTTGGATGATCAGCCATGATCATATTGAATGGCGGTGCAGGCTCAAAGGGCCGAATGGCCTCCTCCTGCACCTATTTTCTATGCTTCTATGATTCTATAATGTACAGTACAGTAGTAAAAGCCAAAAATAGCATAATACATTTCATGTAAAACTTCTTGTTTTGAACATTAATAATAGGAAACTAGCAGAAGGAAGAAAAAGAGAAATAGGGAAAGTTAGATAAGATCGTGATTACATGAGAAAGTGAAAAGAAAGAGCCCGTAAAGACGTAGAACGCGAGAAAGAATAAAATAAAATTAAAATTAAATATAAGAAAATAATATAAGATAAAAGGGATGTACCTGCTTCATATCTTTACACACCCCTCACCAGGTCCTGAAACAGTTTATTTGCAAAGTTATGTTGCACCTTATGCTTGTAATAAGTCGATAAATGGAACCATTCAACTCAATTATTATCTCAATTTGAATCTTTGTTGCTGTCCTTAGTTAGAAGCCTGTTGTTTGTTTGGGGATGCTTGACCTCAGAAATCTCCCAGGCCAAGTGTAATGCTCTTAGAATATCAAAATACTTTGTTTCTTTCTGTTTAGAGCCACAGTGTGGAGCCGAGTTCGTGCTGACCAACGATCATCCCTACACTAGTTCTATCCCACACTCTAGGGGGCAACATTACTTACAAGCCTGCACGTCTTTGGAATGTGGATGGAAACCGGAGCCTCCTGGAGAAAACCCTCGTGGTCACAGGGAGAACGTGCAAACTCCGTATAGAAACTCCGCACTCGTAATCAGGATGGAACGTGGGTCTCTGGAGCTGTAAGGCAGCATCTCTACCGCTGCGCCACAGTGCTGCCCTAGGTATCAAGGGCATTAAACTAATACATGAAAGTTGAAACTAAACAAATGATGGATGTAATGTCAGATTGATACTGGGGAGGCGTGGAATAAAATAGGCCGTGTACTTGGATGCATCAGGAATGCCAAAAGAACACATGATGCAAATCAAAGGAGGTAATGTTTTGGTTCCAAAGAACCAAATTTGATTAAATGGCCTTTTTGGCAACAAATTGTGGGATGGATACAGCATCCAGACGATCACCTGCTCAGTAACCGTCGAGGGAAAGTCACCTCAGTGATCCAATTACAGAAACCAGTATTTGTGGCTAAACATCAAAAAATCTACCATAACGTGACATTAAAACCATCCAAACGTTTGTTGACGCAAGTGAAAACCTAGTTTATCCGAGTAAGTGAAACATTATTGTAGCTATGGGTGACGTTTCGGGTACAAGGCCCTTCTTCAGACCCGGAACGTCGCCCATTCCTTCTCTCCGGAGATGCTGCCTGTCCCGCTGAGTTACTCCAGTATCGTCGGTTTAAAACCAGCATCTGCAGTTCCTTCCTGCACATTGCTGTAGCTATGATTCATTCACTGCTTAGTTTATGTGGACGTATAAACTAAGATGGATGAATAAATGTATTTATGTAGCAAATTTCACAATGCAATTTAATTTTACAGCAGGGTTACACAAAAAGCTGGAGAAACTCAGCGGGTGCAGCAGCATCTAAGGAGTGAAGGAGATAGGCGACGTTTCGGGTCGAGACCCTTCTTCAGACATTTTGTTTTCTAATTTTTTTCCAAAGTTCTATGTTTTGTTTCTCTCGTTTATTATATTGTTTACACAGTGTAATATGTTCACATACTCAGTTGTGCTGCTGCAAGTAAGAATTTCATTGTTCTATCTGGGACATACGACAATAAAACACTCTTGACTCTTGAAGTCTCTGAATTGCAAAGGTAGGATTCACAGCAGCGAGCAGACATGCAAGAAACTCTCAGATTATCCGTTTTCTTTCATTGGGATAGGTTGAGAGGTAACTTTATTCTCTTGGGTAATCTTTCAGAGATGACTTGCTTCCATGATATAGGTGCTCAAGAGCAGAACGGTGGGACAGCGGTAAAGTTGCTGCCTTGCAGTGCCGGCGAATGTAGGCGAATTGGCTCGGTATAAAATGTGCAAATGTAAAATGTCCCGTGTGTGTGTGTGTGTGTAGGGTAGTGTTAATGTGCAGGAACACTACCCTGCCGAAGGGCCTGTTTCAGCTGGAACTAAAATCAAAACTATAAAACGAGTTATTTCCTTGTAGACTGAAAGGTGCAAGTACTCACAAGAATAAAAAATTAAGCTGCATTTATCAATAGAACTGAGGTGTATAAAATTAAATGAATCTGGCTGGTAGAGCTGCTGCCTCACAGTGGCATAGACCCCGGTTCGATCCTGACCTCGGGTGCTGTCTGTGCAGAGTTTGCACGTTCTCCCTGCAACCGCTGCGTGGGTTTCCTCCGAGTGCTCCGGTTTCCTCCCCCATCCCAAAGGCGTGTGGATTTGCAGGTTAATCTGCCCTCTGTAAATTGCCTTGGTGTGTACGGGGTGGATGCGAAATTGGGATAACATAGAACTAGTGGGAATGGGCGATCGATGGTCGGCGTGGGCTGAAGGGCCTGATTCCTTGTGCAGAAAACATGTTTTTTCCATCAGTATACCAAGTTTGCGTCTGCGTTAACCGGATACATCGTTACTGACCACGTTAACTGGGAAGCGTACAAACTCCGTACAGACAGCACCCCGCAGTCAGGATGGAACCCGGGTCTCCGGCGCGGTAACTACCGCGCCACCGTGCTGCCCACTAGTTGTCACTGTTTTACCTGTCACTGCCACACTTCAGCTCGATAACAGGCTGTGGACATGCTGAATAAAAGCTAGTTTGGCGAGGTGTGTGGACAGGAACTGTGCTCCGTCACCTCCTCTGAACCACAGCTAAATAAAAGTTTCATTCCACATTCCCCATCGGCTATTGACAGGATTCAGGAAATCGGTATCTTGTGACTTTAAATGATTCGTGTCACACCGGACACTGCAGATGCTGTAACCTGGAGCAAGTTGTTGGGGCAAAAGTGGTTGACGTTTCGGGTCGAGACACTGCATCAGGACTAATGTTTATTACTTTTATGCATCCACAGGTGCTGCCTGACCCGCTGAGCTTAGTTTAGTTTCGTTTTTCACAGTGAAAAGCTTTTTTATTGCGTGCTATCCAGGCAGCGAAAATACTGTACACGATTACAATCAAGTCGTCCACAGTGTACGGTTACAGGATAAAGAGTATAACGTTTAATTCAAATAAAAGTCCTGTAAAGTCCGATTAAAGGCAATTCAAAGGTCTCCAATGAGGTAGTAGGTAAACATAGAAACATAGAAAATAGGTGCAGGAGTAGGCCATTCGGCCCTTCGAGCCAGCATCGCCATTCAATATGATCATGGCTGATCCAGAATCAGTACCCCGTTCCTGCTTTCTCCCCATATCCCTTGTTTCCGTTAGCCCTAAGAGCTAAATATTACTCTCTCTTGAACGCATCAAGGGTCAATCTCTAGCTGGTGAGAGGATAATTCAGTTACCGCTGGGGGGAAACTGTCCCTGAATCTGGAGGTGTGTGTTTTCACATTTCTGTTCCACTTGCCTGATGAGAGAAGAGGGAGTGGCCAGGGTTAGTTTTCCCCAATAGTTTGTTTTTTTGCAAAGGATTCCTGTCACTGGTTTGAATCTGGAGCCTATTCATATGAAAGCATTAAGCACAGCGTCAGTAATTTAAAAAAGAAAAACAGAACAAGCTGGAAAACTCACCCGGACAGTCAGCAACGGTGGGGAGGCAAACAAAAGTTAGTAATCAAATAGTAGTTGAGCGTAGACACAAAATGCTGGAATAACTCAGCAGGACAGGCAGCATCTCTCGATGGAAAAAACAGTTGATGTTTTGGGTCGAGACCCTTCTTCAGACTGAAGTCAGGGGAGAGGGAGATACATAGATAAGGAAATGCAAGGTGTGAAAATGGGACAAAGGGGATGGAGATCCAGGAAAATGTAGCAGATGGGTCGTTGTTAGTTGGGAGAAGGTAACAACGAAGCAAAGAGAGATAACATGTAGTTGGAGACAGTAAGGCTGGTCTGAGAACTGGCAAGGCGGAGGGATGGAGAGAGAGGGAAAGCGAGTGTTACTTGAAGTTAGGGGGGTCAATGTTCACACCGCTGGGGTGTAAGCTGCCAAAGCGAAATATAGAAACATTGAAACATAGAAATTAGGTGCAGGAGTAGGCCATTCGGCCCTTCGAGCCTGCACCGCCATTCAATATGATCATGGCTGATCATCCAACTCAGTATCCTGTACCTGCCTTCTCTCCATACCCCCTGATCCCTTTAGCCACAAGGGCCACATCTAACTCCCTCTTAAATATAGCCAATGAACTGGCCTCAACTACCCTCTGTGGCAGAGAGTTCCAGAGACCCACCACTCTCTGTGTGAAAAAAGTCCTTCTCATCTCGGTCCTAAAGGATTTCCCCCTTATCCTTAAGCGGTGACCCCTTGTCCTGGACCTCCCCAACATCGGGAACAATCTTCCTGCATCTAGCCTGTCCAACCCCTTCGAATTTTGTAAGTTTCTATAAGATCCCCTCTCAATCTCCTAAATTCTAGAGAGTACTATCACAAAGTTCAAGAAACATTTTGACAGGTGCATGAATAGGACAGGATTAGAGGGACATGGGCCAAATGCAGGCAGTTGGGACTAGAGTTGATGGGGCATGTTGGCTGATGTGGGCAAGTTGGGCTGATGGGCCTGTTTCCACACTGTATCACTCTATGAGTCTCTGACTTTAGGTAGTGTTTTGGGTTGGGACCCTTCTTATGACTTTCCTGCTTTATTTTTGGTTTGGTTACATCAGTCGGCTGATGGTCGGTTCCAGCGACCTCCATTGTCAGCAGCTGTTTCTCCGGGCATTTTAAACTGATAGGATGAATATCTCCTCCATTGTCTCCCCCATCGCCATTAGCTCATCTGGAAAGGAAAGGAAGCAAAAGAGGTCGGCTTGTGTTGTTCGGGGGTTGTCACATGGAAGGCCTATTGACAAAGCCTCCACTATCAGTGCTTACACAGGGCTCTACAGTCTTCCTAGTTTTATCTCAACGAGGGGCAGGTACCACAGGTCAAACCCAGTGCTTAGAATTTCTGACCTCGGGCTAAAGAAAGCACTTTCCACCCACATAACCATTTGTCGTCATGAAGATAAATGTGACTTTTGGACTCTCCGTTGACAGTGATTCTAGGTACATTTTTCTTCATCGAAACGTCTACAGGAAATGGCAATCTGATTTTTGTTGGCAGCCAGTTTGCGGAATAGTGAGTGTAGCGGAGGCTTTGTCAATAGGCCTTCCATGTGACAACCCCCGAACAACACAAGCCGACATCTCGCAGGATCTGTCCTGGTCCCTCAACACCTCAACGCTGATCAAAAAGGGCCTTTACTTTCTGAGGAGGCTCAAAAAAGTCCACCTGTCCCCCCCAGATCCTGACCAACTTTTACCGCTGCACCATCGAAAGCATCCTGACCACCTGCTTTACGGTATGGTACAGCAGTTGCATCGTGGCAGATAGGAAGGCACTACAACGGGTAGGTGAAAACCGCCCAGTACATCATCGGTGCCCCGCTCCCTGCCATGGATGCCCTCCACCGAAAACGGTGCCTGAAACGGGCCGGGAAGATCATCAAGGACCCCTCACACCCTAACCATGGACTGTTTGCCCTCCTACCATCAGGGAGGCGGTACAGGAGCCTCAGGTCCTGCACTAGTAGGATGAGGAACAGCTTCTACATTAACACCATCACACTGCTGAACTCGGAGTCCCGCCGATAGATTTCTCCAGTCTCTCCGTCCACATTGTCTGCATTCTGTATTTATTTTTTCTATATTGCTATCACTACGAACTGACGCTAAACTGCATTTCGTTGTAGCCATACTTGTATTTGTGCAATGACACTGAAGTTGAATTGAAGTGTAGGGTTTGTGTAGGCTTGACGCTATTTCCAAAAGTGAGATAAAAGGCCGGCACGGTGGCGCAGCGGTAGAGTTGCTGCCTTACTGCGTAGCCAGGGACGCAGGAAATGGTTGGACAAAGGCCAGAAATGAAAAAACAGGTTCATAAGTTCGTAAGTTGTAGGTGCAGAATTAGGCCATTCGGCCCCCATCAAGTCTGCTGTTCAATAATGACTGATCTATCTTTCCCTCTCAACCCCATTCTCCTGCCATCTCCTCATAACCCCTGACACCCTTACCACTCAAGAAGCTGTCAATCTCCGCCTTTGAACTCGCCACTGACTTGGCCTCCACAGTCATCTGTGGCAAACAATTCCACAGATTCGCCATTATCTGACTGAAGAAATTCCTCCTCATCTCTTTTCTAAAGGTGCATCCTTTTATTCCGAGGCTATGCCCTCTGATTCTCCCATGAGTGTGGAAACATCCTCTCATCATCCACTCAATCCAGGCCTTTCGCTGTTTGGTAAGTTTCACTGAGGTTCCCCCTTCCCCCCCCCCCCCCCCCCCCCCCCCACCCTCGTCCTTCTAAATTCCAGCGGTTCAGCTCATCATACGTTAACCCAACCATTCCTGGCATCATTCTCGTAAACCTCCTCTGGACCCTCTCCAACGCCAGCACATCCTTCCTCAGAAATGGGGCCCAAAACTGAGGTCTGACCATTGCCTTGTAAACCCTCAGCATTACCCTCCCCTACGGAAGGAGTTAGACAAAAGGATCGAAGAGCTGCGAATTGTGAAGCCAGAGGAAGGAATGTAGATGGCTTTCCTTCCCCGTCATTAATGTCTTATTCTTATTAATGTTTGGTGTTGTCTGAGTCATTCGTAACTATCACTGTATCTCATGTTGTTACTTGTGGGCGGAGCACCAAGGCAAATTCCTTGTATGTGAATACTTGGCCAATAAACTTACTTAGTGACTTACTTCATCAGCCTAAAAATACCAGCTCCTTTCAGTATACCTTTGAAAAACCCTCACTTAAATTATAATTCTATAAAATCGAACGGTTAATAAAGGCTGGATCCAATTGGCATTGTCAGCAATTGCAGTGTTGATAAGATATTTAAATACTATGATTGAATATTCCATCCACAACATAATGCTTTCACATTTTCAGAGACTGTTATCTGCCCTCATTGGCTTGTGTAGTAGAACACAGAGTTGGGGATGAAAGCTCTTAAAACAATGAGTGGGTAACCGTAAATCAAGTCCCAAACTTCCAGCAGCAAAAGGAACATGCATTTGATTATGTGTGACGAGCAATATTGGCAGTACAATGCACAGTGGTGTCATGTACAGATGCCAGCCGCTGCATCCAGATTTAATGCGCTATAAAGAGCGGGAGCGCCAGTGTAAAATATTTTGTTGGGGAGGATTGCAGAGTGAAATGGAATTAATTGTGGTCTGTGTAGAATCTGGAGACTTGGCACAATGCTGAGGGAATGTAGCCCTCCAAGCAACAGTATCAGCCTTGTCCTCGATGCACAGAGATACAATAAAGGAGTAGAGGCCCACTGCCTGCCTCTAATAAGCAAACATCTGCTTCCTGCTCTGTTATATTTACACCATTATACATTGTTAGTGCATGACAGATCACCATAGAATAAGCTGCTATCAGTATCAATGCCCCCACTTATGAAGCATTTCGGTCCATTTGGTTCTAAATTAACCTCCTTTCACTTCTCAATTTGGCAATAATGCTTCTCTGGTTGTAGACTTTAGACTTTAGAGACACAGCGTGGAAACAGGCCCTTCGGCCCACCGTGTCCGCGCCGACCAGCGATCCCTGCGTACACTAGTTGTTGGGGAAAGAACTGCAGATGCTGGAAACATCGAAGGTAGACAAAAATGCTGGAGGAACGCAGGGGGTGAGGCAGCAGCGATGGAGAGAAGATAGGGGCGTAGTTTCTGGTCGAGACCCTTCTACAGACTGAAGGTGGGTCCCGACCCGAAACGTTGCCTATTTCTTCTCACCTGCCGTGTTCCTCCAGCATTTTTGTCTACCTGCGTACACTGGCATTATCCGACACACAACCCGAAATGGGTTTGTGTAGGCTTGGCGTCGAGGCATCTGGTGTTGGTCGGGATGTGCACGTCGGGCCGAAGGGCCTGTTTCCACGCTGTGTGACTAAGGCAGCATTTAAGAGCCAATCACATTAGGCTAAGTATGGAGACATTTGTAGCCATATCTACTTCCCCTAAAGGCCACTAAAGAACGAGAAGGGGTATTAAAACCAACCCAGCCACCAAAACCAAGACTCCCACCACTCTGCGTTAATTCCTGATTATTACCAGAATTTATCTCCATAGCTGCCTTGGCGGGATTTGAACCGAGATTTATTTTGGATTGTTAATCCAGACCTGGTCATTTAGCTTGGTACGCTGGGTGCTGGACAAGTGCGTCATCTCTCCACCTCTCGAATAGGTCATCGAATCACAGCGGTTTTGGGTAGTTAGTGTACAGTTATTTCACATTTCTTTCTGCAGATGCTGGAAATCGAAGGAAATAGGCAACAAAATAGGAAATAGGCAACGTTTCGGCCCGAAACGTTGCCTATTTCCTTCGCTCCATAGATGCTGCTGCACCCGCTGAGTCCTCGGTGACTAGTGAACACCCCGTACACCAGTACTATCCTACGCACACTCGGGACAAATTACATTTTTTACCAAGCCAGTTGACCCACAAAACCTGTACGTCTTCGGAGTGCGGGAGGAAACCGGAGCTCCCGGAGAAAGACCCACGCAGGTGCACGCGAATTTTGCCAGAGACCCGGGTTCGATCCCGACTGCGGGTGCTGTCTGTACGGAGTTTGCACGCTCTCCCCGTGACCTGTGTGGTTCACGTTCCCCGAGATCGTTGGTTTCCTCCCACACTCCAAAGGCGTACAGGTTTGTAGGTTAATTGGCTTGGCATTAAGTGTAAATTGTTCCCAGTGTGTGTAGGATAGTGGTAATATGTGGGTATTGCTGGTCGGCATGGACTGGGTGGGCCGAAGGGCCTGGTTCTGCGCTGTATCCCTAAACTAAACCAAAATTCCTAGGAAAGAACTGTGGTTGCTGGTTTCAATTGAAGATAGACACAAAATGCTGGAGTAACTCAGCGGGCCGGACATCACCTCTGGAGAGAAGGAATGGGTGACGTTTCAGGTCGAGACCCTTCTTCAGACCCCCATTCCTTCTCTCCAGAGACGCTGCCTGTCCCGCTGAGCTGCTCCAGCATTTTGTGTCTACAAACGAAAATCTCTGTCAAGCACCCGGTATGTCTCCAAACTGCAGCCAATCCCATGCCAACTTGGGTGGGACAAGTCCCGGAGGTCTCTGAAAATGATTGCAATTAACCCGACCAAAAAAAAAAAAAAACGAAAGGAATTGACCATTTTTTTCCATTGTGCTACAACGGTTGAACTTTCACTGGCGGGGAGTTGGAAAATCCAGCGAGGAGATTGTTTTTCTTTCTCTGATTAAAGGCGCTTAAGGCACTGATAACATTTTTTACTGGGAGAGTCCTGACTTTGGCCTTGACTCTTTCAGGAACCATCATGGATAGTTCAACTCCGAAATGAGTCAAAGGACCGCAACGAGAATATAAATATCGTCTGACAGTTCAGCAAATGACTTCCTGAAACCGGACCGGCTGCAGGTTTGCACATCCACACATGGTCCAAAGACTTTTCTATTTATTTATAATTTGAGTTGTCATTCAGTCAAATGAATAGAACAATAAATAATATAGTAGAAACCTATTAAAAACAGCCAGATGATATCGGTGATGAATAGTCTCCCGACATTTTTAGGGGAATATTTAAATATTTAGGTCTCTGGTTCTGAAACAGGCTGTGTCAATTCAGGGCAGCACGGTGGCGCAGCGGTAGAGTTGCTGCCTCACAGCGCCGGGGACCCAGGTTCGATCCTGACTACGGGCGCTGTCTGTACGGAGTTTGTACGTTCTCCCTGTGACTGCGAGGGTTATCTCCGGGTGCTCCGGTTTCCTCCCACACTCCAAAGGCGTGCAGGTTTGTAGGTTAATTGGCTTCGGTAAAATTGTAAATTGTCCCTAGTGTGTAGTGGGATAGTGCCAGGGTATGGGGCGACCGTTGGTCGGCGCGGACTCGGTGGGCTGAAGAGCTTCCGTGATGTACGTCTAAAGTTTAAAGTCTAAAGTAAAGCTATTTCTGGTGGATTCAAAACAAACCGAAGAATCCTGGTTGTTTTTTGTGTGTGGAAATTGTTCAAAGCCAAGTGGAATGGGAGATGAGTGCGCATGGAGATCCCAGGAATAAGATGGAGAGGGTTTTTAAGGCAATGACCAGACTGTAGAATGGTCTTGACCCGATTTAGGAGATTGAGGGGGGATCTTATAGAAACTTACAAAATCCCTAAGGGGTTGGACAGGCTAGATGCAGGAAGATTGTTCCCGATGATGGGGAGGTCCAGGACAAGGGGTCACCGCTTAAGGATAAGGGGGAAATCCTTTAGGACCGAGATGCGAAGGACTTTTTTAACACAGAGAGTGGTGGGTCTCTGGAACTCTCTGCCACAGAGGGCAGTTGAGGCCAGTTCATTGGCTATATTTAAGAGGGAGTTAGATGTGGCCCTTGTGGCTAAGGGGATCAGAGGGTATGGAGAGAAGGCAGGTACGGGATACTGAGTTGGATGATCAGCCATGTTCATATTGAATGGCGGTGCAGGCTCGAAGGGCCGAATGGCCTACTCCTGCACCTAATTTCTACGTTTTTAAGAAACGTCACCTCTCCATTCCCTTCACAGATTCTGCCTGACCTGCTGAATGCCTCCAGCATCTACATTTCCTTGTGAAACCACTGCCTTCCATCTTGCTCAACAAGCAGTAGAGTTATGCCTTACAACGTCACAGACCATGGTTCGATCCTGACCACGGGTGCCGTCCGCATGGATTTTGTGCCTTTTCGTTGTGACCGCGTGGGTTTTCTCCGGGCGCTCCGGTTTCCTCCCACACTCCAAAGACGTACAAGTAGGTTGCAGCTTGATTGGCTTTGGTAAAATCTTAAATTGTCTCTAGTGTGCAGGATAGTTACGGGCGTACGGGGTGATGCCTGGTCTGTGTGGACTCGGTGGGCCGAAGGGCCTGTTTCCCCGCTGCATCTCCAGAGTTAAAGTCTAAAGCATCACTAATGAAAGGACACAAATGAACACCTCAAGAACCAGGACAGGGTCTGGGCTGTGTGAGTCCACCTCTTCTGGAGACAATAGACGATAGACAATAGGTGCAGGAGTAGGCCATTCGGCCCTTTGAGCCAGCACCGCCATTCAATGTGATCATGGCTCACATTAATCACACTGTGCAGAAGAAAAACATTGTGTAAACAGACGTACGCACACGGGCACTGGAAAAAAAAGCTGTTTTCTAAAGATTTTTATCTTTCCATATTAGTGTTAATCATTTTCACTATATCCTCAGCCATTGTGAGTGCAGGGTGTGACTTTTTTGATAATTAAGAGATTGACGTGAATTGATGAGGATTTCAGTCATTTATTTGATTTGAACCGCCTGAGTCAGCAGTCTAGTGGCGGAGTGTCCAGAGGGCATGGACGGGTTGTCAAGGGCATTTGGTTCACTCGAGGGACGGAACATCAGACATGCTGTAAGTGAATTCCCGGGATGGCGGGACTGTCATATGATGAGAGAATGGAGCAGCTGGGCTTGTACACTCTGGAGTTTAGCAGGATGAGAGGGGATCTCATTGAAACATATAAGATTGTTAAGGGCTTGGACACGCTAGAGGCAGGAAATATGTTCCCGATGTTGGGGGAGTCCAGAACCAGGGGTCACAGTTTAAGAATAAGGAGTAAGCCATTTAGAAGGGAGACGAGGAAACTCTTTTTCTCACAGAGAGTGGTGAGTCTGTGGAATTCTCTGCGCCAGAGGGCAGTGGAGGCAGGTTCTCTGGATGCTTTCAAGAGAGAGCTAGATAGGGCTCTTACAAATAGCAGAGTCAGGGGATATGGGGAGAGGGCAGGAACGAGGTACTGATTGGGGATGATCAGCCATGATCACATTGAATGGCAGTGCTGGCTCGAAGGGCCAAATGGCCTCCTCCTGCACCTATTGTCTATTGTCTATTGTATATTGAATCTTGCATGAATGTGGGCACACCCGATAAGCAACAAATGCTGGCCTTCCCAACATCATCCAAAAATGAATGAATGAGCAAACGTTATCCGTGGAGATCACGGAGAGGGCGGCACGGTGGTGCAGTGGGAGGGCCACTGCATCATGGAACCAGTGACCTGGGTTCGATCCTGACAAAGGGTGTTCCCTGTTCAGAGTTTCCACATTCTCCTTGTGACCGTGTGGGTTTTCTCCTGGTGCTCCGGTTTCCCCCCACCCCACACCTGCAGGTTGGTAGGTTAATTTTCTTCTGTAAATTTGTCCCTAGTGTGGGCAGGATAGAATCAGTACATGGGTGATAGTTGGTCGGCGCGGACTCGGTGGGCCGAAGGGCCTGTTTCCAAACTGTATCTCTACACTAAACTAGTCACGGCCACTTCAGGTGGTGAGGGGAGGAGAGGGAGCTGGGGAGAAAGTGGGGGGTGGGAGGTGGGGGAGGGGTGTGCCTGTTGTGTAGGAAGGACCTGTAGATGCTGGTTTACATAAAGATAGACACAAAGTGCTGGGGGGTAACTCAACAGGTCAGCCAGCATCTCTGGAGAGAAGAATGTGGGTCAGAGTACAGAGAAGGTTCACCAGACTGATTCCTGGGATGTCAGGACTGTCTTATGAAGAAAGACTGGATAGACTCCGTTTATACTCTCTAGAATTTAGGAGATTGAGAGGGGATCTTATAGAAACGTACAAAATTCTTAAGGGGTTGGACAGGCTAGATGCAGGAAGATTGTTCCCGATGTTGGGGAGGTCCAGGACAAGGGGTCACAGCTTAAGGATAAGGGGGAAATCCTTTAGGACCGAGAGGAGAAGGACTTTTTTCATACAGAGAGTGGTGGGTCTCTGGAACTCTCTGCCACAGAGGGTAGTTGAGGCCAGTTCATTGGCTATCTTTATGAGGGAGTTAGATGTGGCCCTTGTGGCTAAGGGGATCAGAGGGTATGGAGAGAAGGCAGGTACGGGATACTGAGTCGGATGATCAGCCATGATCATATTGAATGGCGGTGCAGGCTCGAAGGGCTAAATGGCCTACTCCTGCACCTAATTTCTATGTTTCTATGTTTCTATGAGACCTTTCTCTAGGTTGCTGAGCAGCCTCTGATCCAGTGAAGACCCTCGGATTATCTTTAAACTATCTCTAAACGGATTCTACTGGACTTTATCTATAAGATATACTTTACCCAGTATCTGAACACTGCGGATGGCTTGATTTTAATCATGTCTTGCCTTTCCGCTGACTTGATAGCACCCAACAAAAAAGCATTTGTGTAAGAAAGAACTGCAGATGCTAGTAAAATCGAAAGTAGACGCAGAATGCTGGAGTAACTCAGCGGGTGAGGCAGCATCGCTGGAGAGAAGGAATGGGCAACGTTTCAGGTCGAGACCCTTCTTCAAACTAGGAAGGATCTCGACCCGAAACGTGGCCCACTCCTTCTCTCCAGAGATGCTGCCTCACCCGTTGAGTTACTCCAACAATTTGTGTCAACAGAAAAGCTTTTCACTGTACCTCGGTACACGTGACAATAAACTGAACTAAACTGAACTGAAATGGCACCAGGTATTCAGGCACCTTCAAAAGCAACGTATTATTTCCTAACAGAGGGAGAAATTTGTAAAAGGAGACAAAAATGCTGGAGAAACTCATTGGGTGAGGCAGCAGCTATGGAGTGAAGGGATTGGTGACGTTTCTGAAACCCGAAACGTCACCTATTCCTTCGCTCCATAGATGCAGCCTCACCCGCTGAGTTTCTCCAGCATTTTTGTCTACCTTCCATTTTTCCAGCATCTGCAGTTCTTTCTTAAACGAGAAATTTGTAAACGTGGATGGGAGGAATAGACAATAGACAATAGACAATAGGTGCAGGAGTAGGCCATTCAGCCCCTCGAGCCAGCACCGCCATTCAATGTGATCGCGGCTGATCATCCCCAAATCAGTACCCCGTTCCTGCCTTCTCCCCATATCCCCTGACTCCGCTACCTTTAAGAGCCCTATCTACCTCTCTCTTGAAAGTATCCAGAGAACCGGCCTCCACCGCCCTCTGAGGCAGAGAATTCCACAGACTCACAACACTCTGTGAGAAAAATGATCTTCTCATCTCGGTCCTAAAAGACTTCCCCTTATCCTTAAACTGTGACCCCTTGTTCTGGAGATTCCCAACATCGGGAACAATCTTCCTGAATCTAGCCTGTCCAACTCTCTGTGTGTTTGGAACATGTTAATAGATTAAAAAAACTGCTGAATTACAATGCCATGAATGTATGTGACCCTTGTATCTAACATTGCAGCCTAGAGTTTATGATTGTGTCCTTTCAGGGTCAGTGCCATTTCCATAACCCTTAGCGGGCCACCAGTATGGAAAATGGCTGTAACTAGGAACTTGCTGCTGCTGCTGCTGTATGTGGGAATGTAGAGACCACTCTCAGCTTCACAGACCTTTGTTTTGCGCAAACGTGTCTGTAAATTTAGTTTCGTGCAGTTTAGAGATACAGCACGGAAACAGGCCCTTCGGCCCACCGCACCGACCATGCTACCTCGGGGCCAACAAAACTAAAGTTGGAAGCAATTTTCCAATCCAGAACATTGAAACGAATTTCCCTTATCAGCTTTAGACCTCAGACTTTGGAGAATCAGCGTGAAATCAGGCCCTTCGGCATACCGAGTCCACCCGGACCAGCGATCCGCCGTACACCAGCACTATCCTACACATGAGGGGCAATTTGCAATTTTACTGAAGCCAATTAACCTACAAACCTGTACATCTTAGGAGTGCGGGGGGAAACGGGAAAAAACCAAAGTGGTCGCGGGGAGAACATGCCGACTCTGTACAGACAGCACCCGTGGTCAGGATCAAACCCGGGTCTCTGGTGCTGTACGGCAGTAAGTCAGCAACTCTACCGCTGCGCCATTGTACCGACCCTACACCATGCTCCATTGTAAGCTACGACCCTTCAAGTATTCATCGACTCCTTTAAATGTAGTGAGGGATTCTGCCTTCATAGAAACATAGAATCATAGAAAATAGGTGCAGGAGGAGGCCATTCGGCCCTTCGAGCCAGCACCGCCATTCAATATGATCATGGCTGATCATCCAAATCAGTATCCTGTACCTGCCTTCTCTCCATATCCCTTGATCCCTTTAGCCACAAGGGCCACATCTAACTCCCTCTTAAATATAGCTCAACTACCTTCTGTGGCAGAGAATTCCACAGACTCACCACTCTCTGTGTGAAAAATGATCTTCTCATCTCGGTCCTAAAAGACTTCCCCCTTATCCTTAAACTGTGACCCCTTGGTCTGGAGTTCCCCAACATCGGGAACAATCTTCCTGCATCTAGCCTGTCCAACCCCTTAAGAGTTTTGTAAGTCTCTATAAGATCCCCCCTCAATCGCCTAAATTCCAGCGAGTACAAGCCAAAGTCTATCCAGTCTTTCTTCATATGGAAGTCCTGCCATCCCAGGAATCAGTCTGGTGAACCTTCTCTGTACTCCCTGAATGTCTTTCCTCAGATTAGGAGACCAAAACTGTACGCAATACTCCAGGTGTGGCCTCACCAAGACCCTGCACAACTGCAGTAGAACCTCTTTGCTCTTGTACTCAAATCCTTTTTGCTATGAATGCCAACATACCATTCGCTTTCTTCAAAGCCTACTGCACCTGCATGCCTACTTTCAATGACTGGTGTACCATGACACCCAGGTCTCGTTGCATCTCTGCCTTTCCTAATCAGCCACCGTTCAGATAATAGTCTACCCTCCTGTTTTTGCCGCCAAAGTGGATAACCTCACATTTATCCACATTATACTGCATCTGCCATGCATTTGCCCACTACCCAACCTATCCAAGTCACCTTGCAGCCTCCTAGCATCCTTCTCACAGCTAACACTGCCCCCCAGCTTCGTGTCATCCGCAAACTTGGAGATGTGGCATTCAATTCCCTCATCCAGAACATTATTATATATTGTAAATAGCTGGGGTCCCAGCACTGAGCCTTGCGGTACCCCACTAGTCACTGCCAGCCATTCTAAAAATGACCCGTTTACTCCTACTCTTTGCTTCATATCTGCCAGCCAGTTCTCTATCCACATCAATACTGAACCCCCAATACCGTGTGCTTTAAGTTTGAATGCTAATCTCTTATGTGGGACCTTGTCAAAAGCCTTCTGAAAGTTCAGATACAACACATCCACAGGTTCTCCCTTATCCACTCTACTAGTTACATCCTCAAGAAATTCTATAAGATTCGTCAGACATGATTTACCTTTCATAAATCCATGCTGACTTTGTCCAATGATTTCGCCACTTTCCAAATGTGCTGCTATCCCATCTTTAATAACTGACGGTAGCATTTTCCCCACTACCGATGTTGGACTAACTGGTCTGTAATTCCCCGTTTTTTCTCTCCCTCCCTTTTTAAAAAGTGGGGTTACATTAGCTACCCTCCAATCCTCAGGAACTACTCCAGAATCTAAAGAATCTCCACTACTACTGTTAGGTGGCCTGTACACAACTCCCACTAGCTTTTTCTGCCCCTTAGTGTTTCGCAGCTCTACCCATATCGATTCCACATCCTCCAAGCTAATGTCCTTCCTTTCTATTGCGTTAATCTCCTCTCTAACCAGAAACGCTACTCCACCTCCTTTTCCTTTCTGTCTATCCCTCCTGAATATTGAATATCCCTGGATGTTCAGCTCCCAGCCTTAGTCACCCTGGAGCCATGTCTCCGTGATCCCAACTATATCATATTCATTAATAACTATCTGCACATTCAACTCATCCACCTTATTACGAATGCTCCTTGCATTGAGACACAAAGCCTTCAGGCTTGTTTTTACAACACTCTTACCCCTTGTACAATTATGTTGAAAAGTGGCCCTTTTTGATTTTTGCCCTGGATTTTTCTGCCTGCCACTTTTACTTTTCACCTTGCTACCTATTGCTTCTACCCTCATTTTACACCCCTCTGTCTCTCTGCTCATGCTCCCATCCCCCTGCCACATTAGTTTAAATCCTCCCTGACAGCACTAGCAAACACTCCCCCAAGGACATTGGTTCCCTTCAAGCCCAGGTGCAGACTGTCCTGTTTGTACTGGTCCCACCTCACCCAGAACTAGTTCCAATGCCCGAGAAATTTGAATCCCTCCCCCTTGCACCATTTTTCAAGCCACGTATTCATCTGCAATATCCTCCTATTTCTACTCTGACTTGCACATGGCACTGGTAGGAGTCCAGAGATTATTACCCTTGAGGTCCTACTTTTAAGTTTATCTCCTAGCTCCCAAAATTCACCTTGTAGGACCTCATCCCATTTTTTACCTATATCGTTGGTGCCAATGTGCACCACGACAGCTGGCTGTTCACCCTCCCCCTCCAGAATGTTCTGCAGCCGTTCAGTGACATCCCTGACCCTTGCACCAGGGAGGCAACATACCATCCTGGAGTCTTGTTTGAGGCCGCAGAAACGCCTATCTATTCCCCTTACTATTGAATCCCCTATTACTATAGCCCTTCCACTCTTCTTTCTCCCCTCCCGTGGCGCAGAGCCACCAATGGTGCCATGAACTTGGCTGCTGCTGCCTTCCCCTGATGAGCCATCTCCCCCAACAGTATCCAAAATGGTATATCTGTTTAGGAGGGAGATGACCGCAGGGGACTCCTGCACCACCTGCCTACTGCTATGCTGGCTAATGGCCACCCGTTCCCTTTCTGGTTGCTTAACCTGCGATGTGACCAACTCACTGTACGTGCTACTCACGAGCTTCTCAGCATCATGGATGCTCCAGTATGCTTCACTGCTCTTTGAGTGAAATTTTTTTTTCCTTGCTTCCATTTTGATCCTGAACGTCCCCTAGCTTGTTGACCTCTCAAACAAGGAGAATGGGGTGGGTGGGGGGATCTCCCTTCTCCTTCCCTACTCCCGTGCAGAAGTTGCTAACTCTTGTTGATGTTGATAGAGTTGTTGTTTGGGTGGTCACGGTAGCGCAGCGGCAGAGTTGCCGCCTTACGGCGAATGCAGCATCGGAGACCAGGGTTCGATCCCGACTACGGGTGCTGTCTGTACGGAGTTTGCACGTTCTCCCTGTGACCTGCGTGGGTTTTCTCCGAGATCTTCGGTTTCCTCCCACACTCCAAAGACGTACGGGTTTGTAGGTTAATTGGCTTGGTGTAAATGTAAAAATTGTCCCTAGTGGGTGTAGGATAGTGTTAAAGTGCGGGGTTCGCTGGTCGGCGCGGACCCGGTGGGCCGAAGGGCCTGTTTCCACGCTGTATCTCAAAACTAAACTAAACTAAAAAATGTTCCACATGAATTGGCCTCCACTCAGCACCTCATCCAAATGGTCATTCCAATTATGAGCATTGACAGACTGTAGTCAAAATAATGTGGCCTTGATTATTCGATCGGGGCAGCGCTTAATGTGGTTTTTGAAGACAATTGGCCATGAAGATCTGGCATTCTCTGTGGCAAGAATTCTCCTTTTTCCAATTGATGTCACCTATCCTTTTTTCCCCAGAGACGTTGCACGACCCTCAGAGTTACGCCGGCACTTTGTGCCTATCTTCGGTGCAAACCAGCGCCTGCAGTCTCTACTGAATTCCAACAATGCCTAAAATCATGAGAGGAATAGATCGGGTAGACTCACAGTCTCTTGCCCATAGTATGGGAATCGAGAAACCAGAGGACTGAGACTCAAGGTGAGGGGGGGGAAAGATTAATTTGGGATCTGAGTGGCACCCTTCTCACACAAAGGGTGGCATTGGTGTATGGAACGAGCTGCCAGAGGAGGTAGTTGAGACAGGTACATGGATGGGACAGATTTAGTGGTATACGGGCCAAACGCGGACAGGCGGGACTAGTGTAGATGGGACATGTTGGCCGGTGTGGGCACGTTGGGCCGAAGGGCCTGTTTCCGTGCTGTAAGACTCTATGACTCTAATGTCTGATTTCCTCATTTAACTGTGGTTTAATTTAACTTTGGCGAGTGCTGATAGATTGGCCATCAATATAATTGCACAATCCAAGCCATTCATTCAGGCCTGATCCGGTCCACACCTAGACTCTGCAGACACACATTTCCTTGTGAGAACAATTGGGGGAGGAACCTCGATTAGTTTCCTCGCCCTCCACTCCTCCCGAACGTCCCAAGTGAACCATCACTGATATCCTTTCCTGATAGAATCACAGATAATTGCTGGATTGCCAGCTTTATGAACAGTGGGAAGAAGAATGAAACGTCACAGCATCTGCCGAAAACAGCTACAGTTTCCAACCCAGTGGTATGAATATTGATTTGTCTAACTTCAATCCTTGCATCCCCACTCTCCCCGTCCCTCCCCCACCCAAGTCGATGTACCCTCGTTTCAAAGTCGCCCTGTTGAGTCTCATTGTCAGCAACTCGTTTTCACCGAGCCCACAGCTACGAAAGGCCTGTTTCCTTTATCATCGTTACATTTTTTTGCATGCCTTTCATTGGTCCGTTCTTTCTCCCTCTGTATCACCGTCTATATCTCTCGTTTCCCTTCTCCCTGACTCTCGACCCGAAACGTCACCCATTCCTTCTCTCCAGAGACACGGCCTGACCCGCTGAGTTACTCCGGCATTTTACGTCTGCCTTCGCTTTAAACCCAGCGCCCACAGCCCTTTTGTACAATTTTACGAGCCGTGTTTCTGGGCTGCCTCGGCATGTAGCTCAAAGGAGTTGGCACAGGGCCATATTTCGGAGCGACCCAGTGAAATCCCTAATGTTTACACAGAAGTAGAGCTGTCTTAAAAAAGTCGAACACAATCATCGCCAACCGTAAAATCCAAATCCGGCTTTCAATTAAGACAAATATACAACCACAGCATGTTGGAAGGTTGGGCCAAGATAGATAAAAGAGCAAGGGTTTAATTGAGTCATTTGAATCATCAGTCTGTGGAAGTTGCTTTGATAACTGTGGAGGGAGGAACTGCAGATGCTGGTTTAAACCAAAGACAGGCACAAAACGCTAGAGTAACTCAGCGGGACAGGCAAAGTCTCTGGAGAGAAGGTTTACAGTAAGAGGCGCTTCGGGTCAAGACCCTTCTTCACACACTGAAGAAGACCCCCTTACGTCACCTATTCCTTTTCTCCAGAGATGCTGCCTGACCCTCTGTGAGTTGCTCCGGCTTTTTGTGTCTATCTTTGCTTTGATAACTGTTCAAACGTCTGATTATTGGGCAAACAGGTACATGATTTTAAAAAGATATTTGATCAAGTCTTCTGTGCGAGCAACATATGGAAATATGCTGTTTCCCCTCGAGCTGCACGATAATAGATTTTACGTGGGACAGCGCGCCTTACAAAGAGACGTGGGAGCCATGGATGTGGAGAGGATATTTCCACCAGTGGGAGAGTCTAGGACTGGAGGCCGTAGCCTCACAATTAAAGGACGTTCTTTTAGGAAGGAGATGAGGAGAAATGTCTTTAGTCAGAGGGTGGTGAATCTGTGGAATCCTTTGCCAAAGAAGGCTGTGGAGGCCAAGTCAGTGGATATTTTTTAGGCAGAGATTGACAGATTCTTGATTAGTACGGATGTCAGATGTTATGGGGAGAAGGCTGGAGAATGGGGCTAGGAGGGAGAGATAGATCAGCCATGATTGAATGGCGGAGTAGGCCCGATGGTCCGAATGGTCTAATTGACCTGATGACCTCAACATTACATCCCTGTTTTTGTGTATAAGCCCTTTTGAAATAAATGCTAGCATTGAGTTTGCTTTCTTTACTACCGATTCGACTTGCAGGTTAACTTTTTGGGAATCCTGCACCAGCGCTCCTTTTCCACCTCCGATTTCTGGATTCTCACCCCATTTAGAAAATAGTCTGCGCCTTTATCCCTTATGACTTTATGAGACTTGTCGATGATGGTGGAGACGACATCCTGACAATGCTGTTTCATCAGAGGGTCACACAAGGTTAGGCCACCCTCCGGCCCCCGAGGTCAGCCAATTTGTCCATTAACTTTTGGCAGCAAATAACTTGCTCGACTTTTATATTTCCGAAAACAATTTTGTTATTCTTTCTGAGTCCTTTGTAAACGGCAATACACGTTGAGGTATGCCGGCCAAGTCCGATTTGCCCCCAAAGTATACAGGGCGGGAACAGGCCCTTCGGCCCACTGGGTCCGCACCGACCAGCGATCGCCCCGTACACGTGCACTGCCCTACACACACTAGGGACAATTTACATTTTTACTGAAGCCAATTAGCCTACAAACCTGCACGTCTTTGGAGTGTGGGAGGAAACCTGAGCACCCGGAGAAAACCCTCACGGTCACGGGGAGAACGTACAAACTCCGTACAGACAGCACCCGTAGTCGGTATCGAACCTGGGTCACCGGTGCTGTAAGGCAGCAACTCTACCGCTGCGTCACCGTGCCGACTGCCCCTTCATCCTTAGCCCTGTCCCTATTTCTAGGTGTTGGTTGCAACATTAGGGTGGAAAAGGGCATTAGGGTAACTCAGCGAGCCAGACAGCAAACCTGGAGAATATGGATTGGTGACGTTTCGGGTCGGGACCCCACTTTAGACTTCCGTCTTCAAAATCCCAATCTAAAATGTGACCTATCAATGTTCAGACCCGATGAGTTACTCCAACACTGTGTCCTTTTCTGTAAACCCGCATCTGCAGCTATGAGGGCAGCCGAGCCCATTCCTAATTTGTGGACTGCCATTTCTTGGGGAGTGGGCAACAATTTTAGACTGTAGACTGTAGAGATACAGCGTGGAAGCAAGCCTTTCGTCCCACCGAGCCCCACCGACCAGCGGTCACCCATATACCAGTTCTATCCAAAGATAGACACAAAAAGCCATAGTAAAGGGCCTGTCCTACAAGCATGCAACTCCATGCGATGAGCGCGACCTAACGTGGTCGCTTGAGCCGTCCGGCGTCGCGGGGCCGGTCCCACTTTGCGGAATTGTGCGGAGTTCGTCCCGACATCGCGCCGGGCTCCGAAAAACTGACTATGTTCAAAAATTCCACGCGGCAACGGCTTGTCGGCTTGCAGTCGCCTCGACGCATTACACACCGTCTCGACATCGTGCCTCCGTGAAGCTATCTGTAGGTGGCTCCGTGGCCCTCTCTGTGTGTGCCTCTGTGCCCCTCTCTGTGTGCCCCTCTCTGTCCTGGCGAACTTACCTTTAAGACTTCGCTCCAAGTTCGCCTCACTTTGCGCCGCGTTGCGCCACTCACCCGACCTCCGCGCGGCCCCTGCTTCTAGTTTGATCACGCTCATCGCATGGAGTCGGATGCTGGTAGGACAGGCCCTTAACTCAGCGGATCAGACAGCATCGCTGGAGAAAAGCAAGAGGTAACATTTTGGGTCGAGACCCTTCTTCAGAGATGACCCTTCTTTAGGAATGGACCCGCTGAGTTACTCCAACTTTTTGTGTCGATCTTCGATGTAAACCGGCATCTGCAGGTCATTCCTGCACACCAGTTCTTTTTTTTTACACTTTAGTTTTTATTGCTAAATTTGTATACACAAATAAAACACAAATATAACAACGAAACATACAACATTACCGTGAAACGTACAACAGTACAGCGGGGGGTTCAGTTTACAATTAATGATGCAGTATACAGATTTTCATATTCAAACATTTTCCAATAACTTACATTATTGTCTATAAAATTATACAGTGTTGATGTCTTTATTTCTATACCTAATCCATTTTTCCCGTTAGCTATTAAACTCGTCTTCGTTCACTCTTAGAGAATATGTCATTTTCTCCATGGCAAATATTTCCTGTACTATGTCTAACCATTGTCTAAGTCTGGGTGTGTCCGCTCCAAGCCAGTTTCTTGTAATGGCCTTTCTGCCAGCTGTGAGTAGGACTTTAACCAAGTAATGGTCTTCCTTCAGCACCACTGTATTTATATTACCCAGGTATAAAATGGAACACTTCTTGCAGACTGTATATCCTAATACCTCCGTTAATTCTGAATTCACTCTGTCCCAAAATGGTTCTATTTTTGGGCAACTCCAGAAGATATGTGCATGATTTGCGTCTGTTTGACCGCATTGCACACCAGTTCTACCACACACACTTGGGATCGTTTACAATTTTTACCGAAGCCAATAAACCTACAAACCTGTACGTCTTTGGGGTGTGGGTGCAAACCGAAGATGTCAGAGATAGCCCACGCTGTCACGGGGAGAACGTGCAAGTTCCGTACGGACAGCACCCGTGGTCGGGATGAAATTCGGGTCTCTGGCGCTGTATTCCAGCAACTCTACCGCTGCGCCACCGTGCCACTGTAACCTGCCCTGACCCACCCTTGTGTTAACTTTGAAAAATAGACGGCTGATATAAAGTTCACCCATTAGTCATTGAACAAGTACTGGAGTCAAAGTCAGGAAATGTCCCCTTCATGCATGGAGGGAAATACATTAAGTCAAAATGAGTGAACTTACAGCTGACAGTTCTGTAGGAAATCACCAGCTGTCAGATGATCAGGTCTTGGACTTAGTTTAGTTTAGTTTAGTTTAGTTTAGAAATACAGCATGGGAATGGGCTGTTCAACCCACCATGTCCACACTGACCATCGATCACCCGTTCACACTCGGGTGGACAAGGAGGAGCTCTGAAGGTAGACAAAATTGCTGGAGAAACCCAGCAGGTGCGGCAGCATCTATGGAGCGAAGAAAATAGGCAACGTTTCGGGCCGAAACCCTTCTTCGGACTTTGTTGGAAGGCTGAATTTGTGTCTGTGTGAAATGTTATTGTGCATTGTGTGTTCTTTTTAAGTGTATCGCTGCTGGCAAATTCATTTCACTGCACCTTCGGGTGCATGTGACGCATAAAATTGACTTTGACTTTGACACTAGTTCTTTGTTATTGCACATTCTCATCCACTCCCTACACACTAGGGACAATTCACAGAGGGCCAATTAACCTACAAACCCCACACATCTTTGGGATGTGGGAGGAAATCGGAGCACCCGGAGGAAACCCACGTGATCACAGGGGGAACGTGCACACTCTGTACAGACAGCACCCGAGGTCAGGATCAAACCAGGGCCTCTGCCGCTGTGAGGCAGCAACTCTACCTGCTATGGCATCGTGCTTTCCTTCACATGCTTGGCCGGGCGTGGGAGACTGAGGCAGGCTGGTGATGAGATGTCCGTGTAGGGCCCATTCCTGCGCTGCACACTTCTCCTATGGTCTAATTTTCACTTTCATGATCCTCATCATCATCGATGGCCACTCGAATCGAGTACAACTGTCCTCTCATGGAGGACGCCTGTGCGTGACTTTGTTTAACGTGGGGAGACTGGTGCACAGACAGCCACCCCACCCACGGCCCTTCACAGATCTGGGTCAGGATCCAGTGGCATGGAGTCCAAGACGACCGGAGACCGTTTGCTGCTGCAGCCTTCATCCGCCTTCCCAGCCTTGTGACGCTCCACTAAGGTCAGCCATCGTCCTCCGCCTGTTCCACCGTTGAGGTCTTGGTTGGATTGCTCTTTGTCAGGGACCTCCCCCTCGACCTTACCGCCATGGGTGACCCTACCAGGAGCATCGCTCCAGACGGCATCGCTCTCAGGATCTCAGGTCCACACGAGCTTCTCCACCACGACAAAGTGACAACCCACGGAATGAGACAAATCCTAGAATGAGACAAAACACTGGAGAACCAATTAAATGCTTTTAGTAGACTGCTTAACATTAATGTTGCAATGTACAAATTGTGTGTGCTAAATTAAATGCAGCAAAGTGCGAAAGATATGATGGGTTTAGTTTAGAGATACAGCGTGGAAATAGGTCCTTCGGCCCCCCCGGCTCTGCACTGACCAGCGATCCCCCTGCAGTAATTTACACTCTTATACCAGCCAAATAGCCTACAAACCTGTAGGTCTTTGGAAGTGGGAGGTAACCGAAGATCTCGGAGAAATCCCACGCAGGTCACGGGGAGAACGTACAAACTCCGTACAGACAGCACCCGTATTCGGGATCGAACCTGGGTCTCTGGCGCTGCAAGCGCTGTAAGGCAGCAAGTCTACCGCTAGGTCACCGTGCCTGCCCAACTTCTATTTAACTTCCATTGCCTCTACATGAGTTGATATGAAGGCTGACTCGGGATAGCGTGTGGCTAGTGTGCAGTTGAGCTGGAGATGTCAGGAAGGTACCCGGAAGCATCGTCCATTTTTATTGAGCAAAGTGATCAGTGCCTAGACAAAGTAATGCTGCTCATCAGGTCAGGAGTGATAGGAGCAGAATTAGGCCATTCGGCCCATCAAGCCTACTCCGCCATTCAACCATGGCTCTGTGACTCTATGGATCAGTTTAAGAGTGTGGTTTTCTTTGGTAAAGTTAACTGAGGGAGAAATGTTGTCCATATCGCTCAGCGAGGAATGTTCCTGCCCATTGTTTCCAGGCAGCCAACTACTGGGAAAAAGCTGCCTGCTAGGTTAGCCGTGCCCATGGGGGTTTAGCAACTGTCAAAGTCCTGAAGGTTTGTGAATGTCACCGTATAATACAGAAACTTCCCTTCCACATCAACCATCCTACCACAACCGGAGAGCAGTCCTGAACTACTATCTACCTCATTGGGGACCCTCGGACTACCTTTGAACGGACTTTGCTGGCCCTTATCGTGTATCTGTACACTGTGCGTGGCTCGATTGTAATCATGTAACGGCAGAGTTGCTGCCTTACAGCGCTCACAGCGCCAGAGATGCGGGTTCGATCCCGCCTACGTGGGCTTGTCTGTAAGGAGTTTTTACGTTCGCCCCGGGACCATGTTGGTTTTCTCCCTGTGCTCTGATTTCCTAACGCACTCCAAAGACAAACAGTATAGGTTAGTGGGTTAACTGGCTTGGTAACATTGTAAATTGTCCCTAGTGTGCGTAGGATGGCATTAGCATGCGGGGATCGCTGGTCGGAGGGCCAGTTTCCGTGCTGTATCTCCAAACTAAACTAATTGCTCCACTCTTTTAAATCTCTACCCCAACAGCATTGGGGCAAAGATTTGATCGCGCTTTACTGGCTTTATCTCACACTAAACGATTCTCACCTTATTCCCTTTATCATGTATCAGTACACTGCGAATAACTCGATTGTAACCATGGATTGTCTTTCCGCTGGCTGGCTAGCGCGTAACAAAAGCTTTTCACTGTACCTCGGTACACGTGACAATAAACTAAACTAAACTAAACTTTCACCAAGTATGTGGAGGACGGGGTTAGAGGGATAGGAGCCAAACGCAGGCAGGCAGGCAGGCGAGATTAGCGTAGATGGGGCTTGTTGGTCGACGTGGGCATATTGGGCCGAAGGGCCTGTTTCCAAGCTGTATGACTCTATGTCTCGATTTTATTTTCAACTCAGTGCATTTGGTGTAACTGGGCCATCAGAGAACCAGACAGAACGGTAGAGTTGCTGCCTTACAGCGCTTGCAGCGCCAGAGACCCCGGTTCGAACCCGACTACGGGAGCTGTCTGGGGTACACAAAAGGCTGGAGAAACTCAGCGGGTGCAGCAGCATCTAAGGAGCGAAGGAGATAGGCGACGTTTCGGGCCGAAACCCTTCTTCAGACGGGTGCTGTCTGTACTGAGTTTGTATGTTCTCCCCGTGACCTGCGTGGGTTTTCTCAGAGATCTTCTCAGAGATCTTCGGTTTCCTCCCACACTCCAAATACCTGCGTGGGTTTTCTCAGAGATCTCCTCAGAGATCTTCGGTTTCCTCCCACACTCCAAGACGTACAGGTTTGTAGGTGAATTGGCTTGATGTATGAGTAAATTGTCCCTAGTGTGTGTGTAGAGTATAGTGTTAATTTGCGGGGATCGCTGGTCGGCGCGGACCCGGTGGGCCGAAGGGCCTGTTTCCGCGCTGTATCTGTAAATTAAACCAAGCTAAACTCAACTAAATGATTGAACATGTGACTGTTGAAAGTCTGCCTTAAGTTAATTTGCAAAAATCAAAGGCTTTCACCTCTGAACCCACAGTCTGAGGGCAGTCAAACTAAGGCGAGCGTCAAAAGCTGGCAATTAACCAGAGCCCTGCCTCTGTGACTTGAATAACAGCGGAACTGATCGGGGGGGCAAATGAAATGAGAACAGCTCTCTTTCTTTCTCACAGTCTGGGTTCAGTGAATACCAAATATGATTATTACCGCCCTAATTCATAGATTTGCAGAGCCATCTCTTCAAGACCAAAGAGCTTTGCAACTGTTCAATTACTGAGGGAAAAGAAAAACTGGCCATGATTAAATCCTAACCTCGAGATGTCCCACTTAAAGAGAATTAAGGACTTCCGCGCCAAAGGACACAAAGTGCTGGAGTAACTCAGCGGGTCAGGCAGTATCCTTGGAGAACATGGATAGGTACCTTAATCGGCCTTTGTAAAATTGCCCCCAGAGTGTGTAGGGAGTGGATGCAAAAGTGGGGCAAAGTATGATGAGTGTGAATGGACGCTATAGGCAAACGGCTGCCCGCTAACTCTCAATCTGATGAAAGGTCTCAACGCGAAACGTCACCTATTCCTTCTCTCCAGAGATGCTGCCTGACCAGCTGAGTCACTCCAGCATTTAGTGCCTATGAACGGGTGATAGATGGTCGGTGTGGACTCGGTGGGCAGAAGGGCCTGTTCCCATGCTGTATCGCTAACCTAGATGAAACTAAATAAATTCCTTGCTCCCATCAATGTTTCTTACAGTGCCACTGAACAGTGTCATCACCCCCTCTCCATGTCTTCACTGCATTGCATACATTGATGTCAAAATGAGGCTTTTTACCTGTAATGAGGCAACCGGGCTTTCTTCTTTCTCTTGTTTCGCTGCTTACTTGCGCTCAGCCCGCAAAGGCCTGCTGGATCTCCCGGTTGCCAACCATTTCAACTCCCCTTCCCACCCCCACACTGACCTTTCTGGCCTGGGCTTCCTCCATTGCCAGGGTGAAGCCATGCTCCATTGGAGGAACAGCACCTCATATTCCACTTTGGTAGTTTACAACCAAGCAGCATCAACGTTAAATTCTCTAATTGTAGGTAAATCCTACATACACTCCTCCCCCCCCCCCCCCCTCGCTCTCCCCCCCTCCTCACTCCCCCTCCTCCACTAAATGTCAGCTAACCAGTTCCACAGCTCCCTGCCTGAGATCTGTTGCCAACCCTGGTCTTTTCTTTTTTTTCCAGTTCTCCCCCCCCCCCACTCACTACAAACAGTCTGGACTGTCCCGACCCGAAACCTCACCTATCCATTTTCTTCAGAGATGCTGCCTGTCCCGCTGAGTTACTCCAGCGTTTCATGTCTATTTTCGGCATAAACCAGCATCTGCAGCTCTTTTTTATGACTCATTCTCTGATGCCTCGACAACCCAGATGTAAAAGATAGGCACAAGGTGTGGGGGTAACACAGCGGGTCAGGCAGCACCTCCGGCGAAAAAGAACGGGTGGCGTTTCGGGGAATGTGACACCTTCCCTACAGCCAACAATGGACCATTGTGGGCTCCACCGTTCCGTGACGATTGTTGCCGGCTCTGATTCGCGCTGTACCTGTTCATAATCCCTCGTTTCCCCTCCCCGCTCACTCTCAGTCTGAAGAAGGTTTCTCAATGCGAAAATAGACACGAAAAGCTGGGGTAACTCAGCGGGCCCGGCAGCATCTGTGGAGGGAAGGGATGGGTGACGTTTAGGGTCGAGACCAGGGGTGGGGAACCTTGTCACGTTCGAATGCCGCATTAAGTTAGCTGTAATCTAATAAGGCCGCATCCAAGAATCTTCAATTATATACACACTTCAAAATTTTGTTAAAATAGCCCTCATGACTTACTAATGTTTTAATTGTGGCCATCAGTCGGGAAGGATTATTCCATTGAATCCTCTTTTACTCTTTGCTATTTTAAATGCCTTCATTTTAAGATTAAAATAAAAATTAATAAAAGACGAACAAAAATATATTATTAAAAATAAAAGGATTTGTTCTACAAAATTTGGATTCATCCAAAAGGCCGCACTTAATGGCCTAGAAGGCCTCAGGTTCCCCATCCCTGGTCGAGACACTACTTCGGACAACGTCACATATTCTTTTTATCCAGAGATGCTGCCTGAACAGTTGAGTTACTCCAGCTTTTTGTGCCCTTCCTACATAACCCAGATATAAAGACTGATTAAGTTTATATGGAAAATGAATCATAGACCAACGCACAATGCAGACGTGTGTGTTAATAATTCCGACAACTGACCAGGGAATTAATTCATAGATGAATGTATAATCCAACGCTGCCTGAATGGCTGGAAACAAAATCTTGTTGCAATAATTTATTTAACGTCATTCAAAGACCTCAATCATATTTGGCGACCTTTCCTCAGAGCAGCGAGTCTCGTTCGGGGGAATTGTCCCAGATGTCCGTATATATTCAAGCCATGAATTTAATCTGCAAGTTCCTGTTATCAGTCATTTCAAAAACCTCTCTAGATTGTTTTTGGAGGGAAGTAAGAAATCAGGACAATAATGTGCTGGCATCAGCCTTTGACAAATGGCCTTCCTGTGGAGACGTTTGTGTGGAGCCTGTAGTACTGGAGCGCTGAACAAACACCGTCAGATCTATGAGGCCGCACCCAGCCCGTGTTTCCGATGCATACAGTGTACCTGCGCACATGAGGTCAGCGCTTCCACCCGACACTAAGCCAAGCCGCAGCCCTCCACCCTGCGCTGTGACCTCAGCACTCCACAAATTAACTGCTCAAAACAGGGCGAAATCTTCATAACTCCTTTGTTAGTTCCACTTTTTTTTTAATTTAACGAGGGTATTGTCATTTTGTTTTGAAAGATATGATAGGATGGTATAGAACTCTATTTATCCCAGGGTAAATTGAGTCATAAAAAATGTAAAATGCACGGAACGTGAAATTAAAATGACGAGTGGAAAGGATTAAAGGATTTGGGGGTGCGCAAAGATTGGGGGGGGGGGGGGTTGAGGGGGGAGTCAGTCTACCCCACGACAGAATGGAGAAGAGTTGTACAGGTTGATTGCCACAGGGAAGAAGGATCTCCTGTGGCGTTCTGTCCAGCATCTTGCCGCCTGCAGAGTGGAAACAGGCCCTTCGGCCCTCCGAGACAGTGCTAACCAACAATCGATTGTTCTATCCTACACATCAGTTGTCCACCCAAGATAGACACAAAATGGGTAACCCAGCGGGACAGGCAGCATCTCCGGAGAGAGGGAGGGAGAGAGACATTTCGGGTCGAGACCCTTCTCCAGACTGAGAGTCAGGGG
The DNA here is from genome assembly GCA_963514005.1 of Raja brachyura. Next base: position 9,306,644 of record OY740801.1, read on the forward strand.
AGAGGGAGTCTTGAGAAATGGAAGGGTAAGGATTGTAAATGGGGGATGTTGTTTTGTGTCCACCTACCACAGACCCACTGGGTTACTCGGGCACTTTTGCTCAGGATTGCAGCATCTGCAGGCTCTAATGTCTTCATTACATTCTTCCTTAGTGATCTGGTGGCTGCAGCCAGAAACAACCTGTCTGATGTTGCATAAATCCTCGCCTTTAGTTTAGAGATGCAACGTGGGACCAGGCCCTTCGGCCCACCGAGTCCGTGCTGACCAACGATCAACCCGTACGCTAGCACTATCCTACACACTAGGGACAATTTTGACCGAAGCCAATTAACTTACCAAACCTGCACGTCTTTGGAATGTGTGAGGAAACCGGAGCGCCCATGGGAAAACCACCGCGCGGTCACGGGGAGCACGTACAAACTCCGTACAGACAGCACCCATAGTCAGGATGGAACCCGGGTCTCCGGCGCTGCAAGGCAGCAACTCTACCGCTGCGCCACCCTGGTTGTAGCTTGGAAGAGGCCCAACATGTCACGGTTAGGGGTTGGGTTGGCACCGTCGGCATTGCATGGTGCTGGGTTGTTATTTGACCACTGTTTCAGCTCACTGCACAAAAGGTGGGAACTAAACCTGGGGCGTTCTCATTGCGGCCAAGAGTACACAAGCAAGGAAGTTTTGCTAATCATTCATACACCATTAGTTACGATCCAAATAGAAGTCTGCGTTCTGTTCTTGGCAGCTTATATTAGGAAGGATATTGAAGCCTTAGAGAGAGCACAAAGGAAATGTACCAAAATAAGCCAGAGATGAGGATCGTCAGTAATTTATAGAGAACTAGTGATTTATAGACGATAGACAATAGGTGCAGGCGTAGGCCATTCGGCCCTTCGAGCCAGCACCACCATTCAATGTGATCATGGCCAATCAGTACCTCGTTCCTGCCTTCTCCCCATACCCCCTGACTCCACTATCTTTAAGAGCTCTCTCTTGAAAGCATCCAGAGAACCGGCCTCCACCGCCCTCTGAGGCAGAGAATTCCACAGACTCACAACTCTCTGTGAGAAAAAGTGTTTCCTCGTCTCCGTTCTAAATGACTTACCCCTCATTCTTAAATCCCCCGTGGAGGGTTTAATAGAGGTGTTCAAAATGTTGACACCTCTTCACGACGTAGGCAGGGAGAGAAAGCAGAGAGTTTGCTTTAGTTTAGAGATTAGAGATATCTAAAGCCTTCGTTTATTTTAGAGATACGGCTCGGAAACAGGCCCTTCAGGCCACAGAGTCCCCACTGACCAGCGATCCCCGCACATTAACACCACCCTACTCACACTAGGGACAATTTTACATTTACACCAAGCCAATTAACCTACAAACGGAGTGGGAGATTGCAATCTTCATGTGGTTTCGACGAATGCAATCAACCCGGCGTGCGCAATCAAATAAGATCAAATAGAACAAGTTGTCCTTCAACTTTAGGCTGTGCACGGCATACGCAAGAAGAAGAACCTACAAACATGTATGTCTTTGGAGTGTGGGAAGAATCTGAAGTCATTCTTTGGACTTTAGAGATACAGTGTGTAGGTATGTTACAAAACTTACCTTGAGCAGGGCTGCAGTTCTGCCGCTCCCCGTGTGCGTGACTTTGGCGCCTTTCAGAGGGGGGCGGGCTTAAAGTGCCATTTTTCTGCAGACAGGGAAAATCGATCCATGTCGGGCGATTTCGTTGCGGAAGAAAAATTGCTCCGACATTTCATTCATTAAGGTATTTTTAAATTACGCTAGATTATTTATTAACTAGAGTAATTTAAAAATCACCTTCATAAGCCGTGAGTGCGACAACGGGAAGGATTTTGTGTAGGGGAGAAAAAAAGGTACACAGTTTATTTTTATATTAAAAGTTGGTTTTTATGGAGGCTTTAATCATATTTTCATGTTGCGAAATGGGGTCCAAAAAAATGTATGAACCAACAGTATTTTTCCTCCCGACTTCACCGCAAACCGCAACGTTCCAATCCACCGCATTCCACTAAAACCCACTCGCTAGTTGATTTAAATGGCCATTAATTTACAGGCATTAAACACGAAATTCCTTCCATTTGGCCCAGAAATTCATGAAAATGAGATATAAAAATTATGTTATATTGTGGATTATTGTGTGAATGTTATTTGGACACTTAGGCAATTAAAAAAAAGTTTATCTTTTCTTAAGAAATGGATAGATGTTTAGATCTACTCATTGAATTTTATAATTAGTTACAATTAGATAACTAACTAATTATATGCTTAAATTTCAGGTCATCCAAGTAAGATTGTTTCATATTTGTTTCAGAATGCTTCAATCTATAATAACTGAAAATTTCATTGAGTTCTCTTAATTTTTAAGAAAGTTATGGGCTTTTGACTGCTCTAGATCACGGCTTTTGAGTTAAGTCAATTGAAAGACAATGGGGAACAAGATGCTAATTTCCGAGTATGAAAATGGTCATAACTTTCTTAATACTGAAGATATGAAAGTGAATTAGGTGTCAAATTAAACTTCTTTTTATGCTTTATCTGATGGGATAAATTGCAGACTTGATTTTTAAAATCTCAAAATTTTGTAACATTGCTACAGTGTGGAAACAGGTCCTTCGGCCCACTGAGTCCGCTCCGACCAGCGATCAGCCCGTACACTAGCAATATCCCACACACGAGGAACAATTTACAAATTTACCGAAGCCAATTAACCTACAACCTGCACGTCTTTGGAGTGTGGGAGGAAACCGGAGCACCCGGAGAAAACCCACGCGGTCACAGGGAGAATGTACAAACTTCGTACAGGCAGCACCCGCAGTCGGGATCGAACCCGGGTCTCTGGCGCCGTAAGGCAGTAGCTCTACCGCTGCGCCACCGTGCTGCCCACAATTATGCCGCAATTATCTAAACTCATAGATTCAAGATAATTAGCAAAACAATCAGGGGAGCAATGAGAAGAGATTTTTTTTCATATTGTGAGTAGCTATGATTTGAATTGTATTTACTGTCAATGGGAATCACAGAGTCTATGTGGACAAACAAATGTCCCCGCCCATATAGTACAGAGCTTATTTGGAGGTTGTAGTGTTTGTAGCGAAGAGGCTGTTCCTGAACCTGGACGTTACAGTTTTCAGGCTCCTTCATCTTCTTCCCAATGGCAGGGGTGAAGTGAGCGTGTGTCTAGGGTGGTGTGGGCCTGATGATGCTGGCTGGCAAGTGATAGGTGGATAGACACAAAAATGCCAGAGTAACTCAGCGGGATAGGCAGCATCTCTGGATTGAAGGCCCTTGTATGTAGGGAGTGCATGAGAGAGTGCGATAACATAGAACTAGTGCGAACGGGCGATCGATAGTTAGCGTGGACTCAGTGGGCTGAAAGGCCTGTTCCCATGCTGTATCTCCAAACGTAACTAAAGAGAAATAATTGATTGCTCTAACTTCATGTAACCCTTGCTTTCCCTCATTCACTGCCCCTCCCCCACCCTAGTCATCCTACAAGTTTCACTGTCACCCAATTGTTTCTCTCATTAGTTTCATTCATTATTACCTTCTCCACAGCCAACAACGGATCATTGTGGGCTCTAACATTCCTTGATCACTGTTGCTGGCTTTGATTTGTCCTTTTGCATTCATTTTATTCATTTGTACTTTGACCCTCTTCATATCTCTAGTTTCCCTCTCCACTGACTCTCAGTCTGAAGAAGGGTCTCGACCCGAAACCATGGCCTATTCCTTCTCTCTAGTGATGCTGCCTGACACAGAAACATAGGAACATAGAAAATAGGTGCAGGAGGAGGCCATTCGGCCCTTCAGCCCCACCATTCATTGTGATCATGGCTGGTCGTCCGCTATCAATAACCCGTGCCTGCCTTCTCCCCATATCCCTTGACTCCACTAGCCCCTAGAGCTCTATCTAACTTTCTCTTAAATCCATCCAGTGACTGCCCTCTGTGGCAGGGAATTCCATAAATTCACAACTCTCTGGGTGAAAACGTTTTTTCTCACCTCAGTCTTAAATGACCTCGCCTTTATTCTAAGACTGTGGCCCCTGGTTCTTGGTGTCTATTTCCAAGTTCCCCTGACCCGCTGTGTTACTCCAGCATTTTGTGTCTACCCAAAGAGATGTCGTCGAATGCCTTCCAAAGTTCAGAAATGCAGCGGCACGGTGGCGCAGCGGTAGAGTTGCCACCTTACAGCTCCAGGGAGCCGAGTTCGATCCTGACCTCCTCCCCGTGACCTGCGTGGGTTTTCCCCGGGCGCTCCGGTTCCCTCCCACACTCCCAAGGCGTGCGGGTTTGTTGGCTAATTGTAGGCTTGGTACAATTGTAAATTGTCCCTGTTGTGTGTAGAATAGCGTTAGTAAGCGGGTCTCGCTGGTGGGTGCGGACTCGGTGGATCAAAGGGCCTGTTTCAGCACTGTACCTCTAAACTAAATGCTCACATCTAATATTTTCCACACATTACCTTTGTGACTGCAAACAGTAATGAAAAAAAATATTGTTCACTTTCTTTTCTTTTTAAGATCTTTACCCAGGAGTATCTGGTGACATGGGATTTCCTGAATGCAGAGGGTCCCTGTGATAGTGTAGTGTGATCATTAAATAATTCAGTAGTCAAAACACTACGTAATGCCTCAAAACTCTCTGCCTAAGGCTACGCATTCTATAAAAAGCCAGTGGAACGAGACCAAGCTGAAAAAGAATACAGTTTACGAACTGTTTGAAGTTGATAAATTTGGATCAGATGCATTGTTTCCTGGTTTTTTTCCTGCCGTCAGTGAATGCAAAAATGGAGTTCAATACGAAATGTGCCCTTTTTAGGTGTCTCTTGCTTGTTACTAGAGTCTTACAGCGTTGAAACAGGCCCTTCGGCCCAACTTGCCCACACCGGCCAATATGCCCCAGCTACACTTGTCCCACCTGCCTGCGTTTGATCCCTATCGTTCCAAACCTGTCCTATCAATGTACCCGTCTAACGGTGGCAAATGAGAAGGCTGCCCACTGTGCAAAAGCCTGGCCGAACATTTGAAACTTCGATGATGGACACGAAAGAAGAATGTGCCTGTGTAACTGTTTCTTAAACATTGTGATAGTCCCTGACTCAACTACCTCTTCTGGCAGCTTGTTCCATACATACAGCACCCTTTGTGAGAAGAAGATACCCCTCAGATTCCTATTAAATCTTTTCCCCTTCGCCTTAAACCTTTTGGGTGAGCGACTCTATGCCAACTGCATGCGGGTTTACCATTCTCCATGTGACCATGTGTGTCTCCTCCAGAGAGCATTGGATTTCAACTACATCCCAAAGACATGTGGGTGGATGGATAGGCTAGTTGCTGTTGCCAATGACCTCCAGTGTAACTGGATGGGGAGTTACAGTCATACTGCACGGAAGCAGGCTCTTCGGCCCAACTCGCCCATGCCCACCCAGGTGCCCCAATTGATTATGTAGAAAGGAACTGCAGATGCTGGTTTACACCGAAGATAGACACAAAATGCTGGAGTAACTCAGCGGGTCAGGCAACATCTCTGGAGAAAAGGAATTGGTGATGTTTCAGGTCGACACCCTTCCAGGCAGAAGAAGAGTCTCAAAGAAGGGTCTCGACCCGAAATGTCGCCCATTCCTTCTCTCCAGAGATGCTGCCTGTCCTGCTGAGTTACTCCAGCATTGTGTGCTCCAGCATTAAGAATAAGGAGTAAGCCATTTGGAACGGAGACGAGGAAACACTTTTTTTAATAGTTTTTTTAATCTATTAACATGTTCCAAACACACAGAGAGTTGGACAGGCTAGATGCAGGATGATTGTTCCCCGATGTTGGGAAACTCCAGAACAAGGGGTCACAGTTTAAGGATAAGGGGAAGTCTTTTAGGACCGAGATGAGAAGATCATTTTTCTCACAGAGAGTGGTGAGTCTGTGGAATTCTCTGCCGTAGAGGGCGGTGGAGGCCGGTTCTCTGGATGCTATCAAGAGAGAGCCAGATAGGGCACTTAAAAATAGCGGAGTCAGTGGGATATGGGGAGAAGGCAGGAACGGGGTACTGATTGGGGATGATCAGCCATGATCACATTGAATGGCGGTGCTGGCTCGAAGGGCCGAATGGCCTACTCCTGCACCTATTATCTATTGTCTATTGTCTATTGTATATCTTCGATGTAAACCGGCATCTGGAGTTCCTTCCTACTCAAGTCAAGCAAGGCTGCAGGTTACACTAACATCATTAGTTTCGGGGTGGGGGGGGGGGTCAAGGAAAGAGCGTTCACGTTGCGGCCCTGTTTCCACCAATCTTTCCACCACCACGCACAAGAAGCACAAGAAACGACAAGACACACCATTGTATGCGGATGCCGGGAAGTGCGTTCAGCTCTGTCTGAACAACTTCTAATCGTGTGTGTGGACTCGATAAGATGAAGATTAGTTTCAGGGATCTGGCAATAGGTCCTCCCCTCATGGGAAGAGTCAGGATCATCGGCTTCTCACCTGTAGATCTGCTTTATAGTTTTATTTGATCTCCTGCTGAAGAAAGGTAGACCTTTTGTGCCACCTGTCACTTGTTAATGTGATCAAAGGCTGCGACCCTTGTTGTACACAGTAGCTGGTGAAACAAGGCCCATTGTTCACAAGTGTTGGCTGCCTGGCTCAGTTTCACCTGCCTTCAAAGTCGAGTAGAGCTTGACATTGTGTCAATCAGTTTTTTGCTCTTTTGATAAAAACATTTCTGCCATGGGCAACACGACGTTTTAGGTCTCACTCTATCAATTCTGAACCAGACAAGAGTTCATTCCACTTGCCACCATTCCAACTTCTCCACCATTTCAACAAAACCACAAATCGCACACACGGCAACCGTATCATTTTTTCCCCGCATTTCTGGTTCTCAAGTTCTTTTTGTCACCTGTTTTTAAATGGCGGGGCGGTGGCACAGCGGTAGAGTTGCTGCCTTACAGCGTCGGAGGCCCGTGTTTGATCCTGACTGCGGGTGCTGTCCGTACGGAGTTTGTACGTTCTCCCCGTGACCCCGCGTGGGTTTTTCTTCAGGTGCTCCGATTTTCTCCCACATTAAGATGTACAAGTTTGTCGGGTTAATTGGTTAAAATCTGTAAAATTGTCCCTGGTGTGCAGGATAGCACGAGTGTACAGGGTGATCACTGGTCGGCGCGGACTTGGTGGGCCGAAGGGCCTGTTTCCGCACTGTATCGCTGAAGTCTAAAGTCTATATAAACGCAGGAGTAAGGTGCCAAACTCTATGAGCCTGCTCCACCCCTCTGCCTCAATTAGGGTTGCCAACTTGACCCGTATTTGACTGCCTCTACTCGGGTCGAGGGGACTGTCGGGTTGGAGCGCCGCGTTTGACACCGCCTCACCCGTCCCGACCTAGTGCAGCCCATGGAGTGCAGCAGCAGCAGCGCCTCGCCCGTGGCCCCGTCGGTCGGCAGCCCGGCCAGACGTCCGACCTTCGGACCATCGCTTACTGCCCACACCACACCACCAACCGTCCTTCTCATGGCCGATCATCGGTTCATGAGTTGTATGAGGTGTCGGACCAAAACTCCTCAGCTGCCCCGCCGGCCGGGCTTTGTGTGCAGTCCAGCACCCGGGCCAACTCATCATTCACCCAGCCACGGCCAAGTGGGTCAACGAATTGCCGTCGGGAATTTGTCCCGTATTATGACCTTTTGTCCCTTACTTGGGAGTGAGAGAGTTGGCAACCCTAGCCTCAATACAATTTTCCTGCACCAATGTTGATATCCCTTGATCAGTACATACTCATAGCTAATCCCCTTCCCCGACGCCTGAAACTGAAGCAGCATCCTTCAATCCATGGAAGTAGATGGAGTAGAATTAGTTTGTCTGAAGAAGGGTCTCGACCCGAAACGTCACCCGTTCCTCCTCTCCAGAGATGCTGCCTGACCCACCGAGTTAATCGACCATTTCATACCTATCTTCGGTGTAAACCAGCATCTGCAGTTCCGTCCAACACAAGTACGTTCTTTCTTAGATAAGAAGCCCAATACTGTACACAATACTCCACCACGCACTAAATTACAGTGTGACCCGCTGAGTTACCACAGTTTTTAACGTCTACCCAAAGCATTGATCCCTATTCACGACCCACGCACGACCCCCTGTGCTCCCGCAAGATAGAATTCTCCCTCATATTTATGACAAAAGGAATAACATTTTTTTTAATTGATTGTCGACGAGACTTTGTGCGAAATCTGTGTTGAGTTCATTTGATTCTAATTTAATTTCACGTCTCCATTTGCCCTTTTAACTGCATGCATGAATTAACCAAAAGACTTCCTTTCCTTTGATTAAACTTTATCCGAAGCACCAGTTGCTGGGATAATTCAAGCAGGCACGAGTCACATTATGAATTAGGTGAAAAACAAACTTCACTGTGCTGGGAACATTTTGAATTCATTTGAATGCCTGCTTTTATCTCCTTTATTGGCGGTGGTCTCGCAAGAGATTTTGAGGCCTTGGTGTCCTGATACCATGATATGCATCTGTTTGTTCCGCTGGGCACACATCAGAACATCCAGGCAGCATTGGCAAACTTACCATTGCAAATAGATTGATATTTGGAGCATAGCACTGGGCGGCACGGTGGCGCAGCGGTAGAGTTGCCGCTTTACATCGCTTGCAGCGCCAGGGACCCCGGTTCGATCCCGGTTACGGGTGCTGTCTGTGCGGAGTTTGTACGTTCTCCCCGTGACCGCGTGGGTTATCTCCGAGATCTTCAGTTTCCTTCCACACGCCAAAGACGTACAGGTTTGTAGGTTAATTGGCTTGTTATAAATGTAAATTATCCCTAGTGTGTGTAGGATAGTGTTAATGTGCGGAGATTGCTGGTCAGTGCGGACTCGGTGGGCCGAAGGGCCTGTTTCGGTGCTGTATCTTTAAACCCAGAAACAGGCCCTTCGGCCCACAATGTCTGTGATGGACATGATGATATATTAGACTAATATCCTTTGCATGCACATGATGCATATCCTCCACTACCTGCATATGCAGATGCTGATGTAAAAGCCTCTGAAACGCCACTATCGTATCTGCTTCAACAGTTGACCCCAGCAATAAAAAAAACTTGCCCCACACCTCTTCTTTAAACATTGCCCCTCTCTCATTCAGGCTATGCCCTCTAGTCTTTAGGCTTTAGACTTTAGAGATACAACGTGGGAACAGGACCTTCAGCCCACCAAGTCCGTACTGACCAGCGATCGCCCTGTACACTAGCACTATCCTGCACACACTAGGGCCAATGCACAATTTTTTACCCAAGCCAATTAACCTACAAACCTGCACGCCTTTGGAGTGTGGGAGGAGATGCGAAAATCCAGAAAAAATCCACGCAGTCACGGGGAGAACGTACAAACTCCGTACAGACAGCACCCGTAGTCAGGATCGAACCGGGGTCCCTGACGCTGTGAGGCAGCAACTCTACTGCTGAGCCACTTCGCCGCCCCTTTGACTTTTGACAATTCCACTCTGGGAACAAGGTTCTGACCACCAAACCCATCTTTGCCTCTCATCATATTATATACAGATACTCAGCACTCAGTCTCTCATGTTGACCATCAAACTTTGTCCAACGTCTCCTGACAGCTAAATATCCTCTAATCCAAACAGCTACTCAAGGAAAACACAAAGTGCTGGGGGTACTCAGCGGGTCAGGCAGTATCTGTGGAGGGAATGGACAGGCGACGTTTCGGGTCGGGTCACTTCTTCAGGATCACCTACTGTTATTCGTACCCCAGTTAAACAATTTCTCCGTCTTGCAAAAGGCCAACTCCGTCCAAGACCAGGAGTGTGGCTCAAGAAAGACACAACATGCCGGAGTAACTCAGCGGGACAGGCAGCATCTCTGGATAGAAGGAATGGGCGACGTTTCGGGTCGTGACCCGTCTTCAGAGTCAAGGGAGAGGGAGACACAGAGATATGGAAGGGCAAGGTGTGAAAAATGAGAGATTAAAGGGGATGAAAGTCAAGGAAATTGTAGAATAGAGCATTGTTAGCTCGGGGAAGGTGACAACGAGGCAAACTATGTAACATTTATGTAAGAAGGAACTGCAGATGCCGGTTTACAATAAAGATAGACACAAAGTACTGGAGTAACTCACAGCGACTCCGGAGAGAAGGAATGGGTGACGTTACAGGTCGAGGCCCTTCTTCCGACAGGACAGTCAGACTGGTCGGAGAACCAGGATGGGAGAGGGATGGAGAGAGAGGGAAAGCAAGAGCTCAACATCACTGCAATGGTGGGGCAAGGGGACCACTTATTCACGATCCTGCCGCCAGCCACTTGGAGCTCAAGAGTCAATAAGTTCTCGGAGCAGAATTAGGCCATTCGGCCCATCAAGTCTACTCCACATTTCAATCATGAGCTGATCTATCTTTAAGTGAATGCATTAAGCACTGGAAACGGTTCAGACTCAAGTCAGCCTCCGGGCCAATCCATTTAACTTATTCCAAAGCAATTACCACCACTGTACTGTAAGGGAGCACTGTAATCTTCATGAAATGTCAGGAATGCCATGCCTCTCGTCTGCTGTAACCCGAGGATGTGCAATGATTTGTTGACATTGCTTCATGACCAAATATGGTGCAATAAAAATTTCCTTTGACAATTAAAGCAGGGTCACTATTAAAACAATCTGCAACCGAAGAAAACTGTGAAAGTGACGTGACTTTAGAGGGCCAGTGTGCACTTGAAGATGATAATGATGATTTTCCACCGGGCTGGTGCATTATAAATGCGATTCAAGTTGAAGAGAGGCAAATAGAAATCTTGCAGCATTTTCATCACAATCTACCCAAATCCTCCCATCATTCTGGAGTGGCCAGTGGCTCTCAGCAAGAACTATAGGGACCATCAACTGGGATTCATTAAGGAGACACTAGGAACTGCAGATGCTGGTTTGCAAAAAAAGACACTAAATGCAGAAGTAACTCCACCGGTCAGGCAGCATCTCTGGAGAAAAAGGATCGCCGATGATTCGGGTCGGGACCCTTCTTCAGATATCCCCACCCGAAATGTCTCCAGAGATGCGCGGAGGCACTGTGGCGCAGCGGTAGAGTCGCTGCCTCACAGCGCCAGAGACCCGGGATCGATCGTGAGCTCAGGTGCCGTCTGTACGTGGGTTGTACGTTCTCCCTCTGACCGCGTGGGCTTTCATCCGGGAGCTCCGGTTTCCTCCCACACTCCAAATACATGCACGTTTGTAGGTTAATTGGTTTCTGTAAAATAAATGTCCCGAATGTGTAGGATAGTACCGGTGTGTGGGGATTGCTGGCCGGCGGGGACTTGATGGGCCAAAGGGTCTGTTTCCATGTTGCATCTCTAAATACTAAAGTAAAGTCTGAAGAAATAGAGTAAATGGGTGATGGATGGTCAGTATGAACTTGCCGGGCCGAAGGGTCTGTTTCCATACTGTATTCTCTAAAGTAAACTCTAAATAACCAGTGTGTACAGGTAGATGTAAAATGCTGGAGCAACTCAGCGGGACAGGCAGCGTCTCTGGAGCGAAGGAATGGGTAACGTTTCTGGTCGAGGTTGATGTCAGGGCCAGGGAGTGGGCGGTACAGAGATAAAATGTAGTCAGAGACAGTAAGACAGGTCGGAGAACTGGGAAGAGGGAGGGAATGGAGAGAGAGGGAAAGCAAGGGCTATTTGAAGTTAGAGAAGTCAATGTTCATACCACTGGAGTGTCAACTACCCAAACAGAATATGAGGTGCTGTTCCTCCAATCTGCGCTGGGCCTCACTCTGACAATGGAGGTGGCCCAGGACTAGAAAGGTCAGTGTGGGTTACACAAAAAGCTGGAGAGACTCAGCGGGTGCAGCAGCATCTAAGGAGCGAAGGTGATAGGCGACGTTTCGGGTCGAGACCCTTCTTCAGAAAGGTCAGTGTGGGAATGGGAGGGGGAGTTAAAGTGTTTAGCAACTGGGGAATCAGGCAGGTTTAGGCGGACGGGGCGGAGGTGTTCAGCAAAAGGATGGCCGCACTTGAATGGGTGAATGGGCGACTGATGGTCAGCATGAACCCGGGTGGGCTGAAGGGCCTGTTTTTTGTTGTTGTTGTTGCGGCCTCTCTAAACTCAACTCAACATTAGCATCCCAACTTCACAAACGTCTCTCTGTGAGACGATCGGCCGCGATGAAAGGCGTCCTTGCCCTTTGTGCGCGGTGGAACGAAAAGGTGTTTCTGAAACTCCCGAAATCCTCCGCCAGCTCGAGCGAGTCCTCGCGGCCGTCCCGAGATCAGGCGGAAGGAATGCCTTTGTGCGCCGATCACTCCCCCTTTAGAAAGGACTCCCGTCCGGGGAGGGAAACAAAAGTGTGCGAGCTGGAGGGGAGGGGAGAGGAGACGCAGCCTGCCAGCTGCACGCTGTGCAAAGGGAAGAGCAACCTCTGACCTCCGAAAAAATGACTCATTCTCCTCCCTTTCTTGCGGCTTAAACAGAAGTCCACTTTTGTTAACTTTGACAGTCGCTGACTAGTTAACACAAGTCCCTTTTTGAAGTTACATGCCTCGGTGCCTTCCCGGTTATTTATCCTCGAGAATCTCTGGCTCGCTGCCTCAAATGTCTGAGCGCGAGAGCGGCAAATGCAATTAGCCACGGCCAACTGCAACCTTAAGTAGGAGAAATCCCTTTAGATCCGTGCAGAGGTGGATTTATATCAGAACTCTTATTTTGAACGCTGATAGTGTGTGGGGCGATCGGATTTGGCTCGGCATTCAACTGGTAGGTTTAAAAACATTTTGTGGAGAGATAGAGAGAGCGAGAGAGAGAGAGAGGGAGAGAGAGAGAGAGGGAGAGAGAGAGCGAGAGCATTGAAACTGCAAGGAACTGTTCCCTTCTGCTGCGTTGCAAGTGGAAATAATAAAAACGTGACAGTCATAAGCCCCAAGCCAACACACCGAGCTTCAAAGTGCACCATTCTGACAGGATTTGCAAATTATGCGCCACATATAAAGGCGAGGGTTGAAGCAATCTGGAGTTAGAGCTTTTTTCCTGCTTCCGTTTGTTATTTAAGTGCAACAACAAATCTACATCACAGAGGGTTTTAACCAGAGGTTACAACCCAAGCCACATGAATTGTTCTTCTTGTGGGATCTTTGCCTCACTCGGGGCTCTGCTTAACAATATGGGGATTGGCCATTTAGGACTGAGATGAAGAAAAACCTTTTCACCCAGAGAGTTGTGAATCTGTGGTATTCTCTGCCACAGACGGCAGTGGAGGCCAATTCACTGGATGGATTCAAGAGAGAGTTAGATAGAGCTCTTGGGCCTAAAGGGCCTGTCCTGCCCGCATCCGACTCCATGCGATGGGCGCGATCAAACTAGAAGCGGGGGCCGCGCGGAGGTCGGGTGATCCCCTGTACAGGGCCGTTCCCACCAGCATGCGCCTGCATGCGGCAAGCGCGTCCAAACCGGCAGTGAGGGCCGCGCGGAGGTCGGGTGAGTGGCGCAACGCGGCGCAAAGTGAGGCGAACTTGGAGCGAAGTCTAAGGTAAGTTCGCCAGGACAGAGAGGGGCACGCAGAGAGGGGCACAGAGGCACACACATAGAGGGTCACGGAGGCACACACATAGAGGGTCACGGAGGCACCTACAGAGAGGGTCATGGAGGCACGACGTCGTGGCGGTGTGTAATGCGTCGAGGCGACTGTGAGCCGACAAGCCGTTGCCGCGCGGAATTTTCGAACATAGTCAGTTTTTCGGAGCCCCGCGCGATGTCGGGACGAACTCCGCACAATTCCGCACGGCTCTGGCGATCGAAGTGGGACCGGCCCTGCGACGCCGGACGGCTCAAGCGACCACGTTAGGACGCGCTCATCGCATGGAGTTGCATGCTTGTAGGACAGGCCCTTAACTGAATCAAGAGATATGGGGAGAAAGCAGGAACATTGTAATGAATCTGAATGATCAGCCATGAATGGCGGTGCTGGCTTGAAGGGCCGAATGGCCTGCTCCTTGGGTGCACACAAACTCTGGTAAGCACTTTAGTTTAGTTTAGCTTAGTTTAGCATTAAGCGAAAGAGGGAAGAACTGATCTTCACAATGTAGTCTTCACAGTGTGGTCTTCACAATGTGGTCTTCACAATGTGGTCTTCACAATGTGGTCTTCACAATGTGGTCTTCACCTGCCGGAATTTAGTTTGTAGTTTTAGAGATACAGGCCCTTGGGCCCACCGAGTCCACACCGACCAGCGACCCCCGCACACTAACAACTACACAACACACACACTAGGGACAATTTACATTTATACCAAGCCAATTAACCTCACAAACCTGTACGTCCTTAGAGCGTGGGGGGAAACCGAAGATCTGGGGAAAAAACCCACGCTGGTCACGGGGAGAACGTGCAAACTTCGTCCAGGCATCTGTACGTGCTGTAAGGCAGCAACTCTAGCGCTGTGCCAGCATGCCGCCCTGATTTCCTGATTATATTAGGCGGCAAGAATCATAATCTTCGATGGGAAACTTTCTTCAAGGGTCAAGGCAACAGTTAAGGGCCTGTCTTCACTTACGCGACTTTTTCGGCGCTGCCGGCACCCGTCATAGGCCGTTGCAGGTCGGTGACCAGAAAGACGCTACGACTCTTTGGGCGACTGAGGAGACGACTCACGACCATACTGCAACACCCTGGCGACATGTCGCGGGATGAAGCCTGTATGGTCGTGAGTAGTCGCCCAAAGAGTCGTACCTTGTTCTGGTCGCCGCTGGATTTTCAACATGTTGCACATTTTCAGCGACCTGTAACGACCTATGACGGGTGCCGGCAGTCGCCGAATAAGTCACGTAAGTGGGACATGCCCATTAGGAACAGGACAAGCCAATCAATAAATATAAGAAACATGACTATTTTAATTATCAGTAAAGTATTCTACATACACTTGGTGTATTTGCATTGTCATTTGCATTACTTTAATTTAGTTTAGCAGGAGATACAGTTTATATTTTGCATTATAATTTGCATTTTGAGTCCTGTTTCCTGAATTAAACCTGAAGCACGAACAGTATGATTTTTCACTGTTGAGCAAGAGTTGGAATAAGTTTCATATAGAATGAAAACAGGCCCTTCAGCCCAACGGGTCCATGCTAGCTTTGCCAAAGGGATTTCACTATGCAGTGCATATGTGTCAATAAAGAACCATTGAACCATTAACCAAGATGTCCCATCTAAGCGAGTCCCATTGACTGCATTTGGCCCATATCCCTATAAACCGTTCCCATCCTTGCATATGGAAGTTGGGAGGTTGTGTTGCAGTTGGTGAGGCCGCATTTAGAGTATTGCATTCAGTTCTGGGCACCATCAAGGGCTCGCAGTCTCGGGTGAGGCCGAGTCGGGAGCTCCAACGTCCCGGAAGGTTCACCAGCCCCGATGCGAGGTTCGATCGCGCGGCGCGGGGGAGCTGACATCCACCCCGGAGGGCCTGAACGCCGCCGGCTACGGGAGTCAAGCCCGTCCCGTCAACAAGAGGGCTCGAGGCCCACGACCGAGGAAGAACAAAAGGAAGAGAGTTGAACTTTATTTCGCCTTCCATCACAGTGAGGAATGTGGAGGAGTCACTGTGGTGGATGTTTATGTTCAAATGTACTTTTCTGAGTGATCTGTTGTTTTTAATTGTACGACTGACCTGGCCAGTGAAATTCCTCGTATGTTGCAAAACATTCTTGGCAAAAAAAGTGTGATTCTGATTCTGATGTTATAACGGGGTCAAGGAAAGAGCGTGCACGTCGCGGCCCTGCTTCCACCAATCTTTCCACCGCCACGCGCAAGGAGCGACAAGACAGACACCGTTGTATGCAGATGTCGAGGAGTGCGTTCAGCTCTGGCTGAACAACTTCTAATCTTGTGTGTGGACTCGATAAGAAGAAGACCATGTATAACAAAGTTCTTAAGTTGGAAAAGGGTGCAGGGAAGATTGACAAGGATGCTTAGTTTAGTTTAGTTTAGTGATACAGCGCGGAAACAGGCCCTTCGGCCCGCCGCGTCCGCACTGACCAGCGATCCCCGCACACTAACACTCTCCTACACACACTAGGGACAATCTACAATTGTACCAAACCGATTAACCTACAAACCTGTACTTCTTTGGAATGTGGGAGGAAATCTGAGCATCCGGAGAAAACCCACACGGTCACGGGGAAAGCGTACAAACTCCGCGCAGGCAGCACCCGCGGTCAGGATCGAAAGCCGGGTCTCTGGCGCTGACAGTGCTGCAAGGCAGCAGCTGTACCGCTGCGCCACCGTGCCGCCCAATCGCTGAGCTAAGCTAAACTAATCCTCCCTCTGTGTGAAAAAGCTGCCCCTCAGGTTCCTGGTGAGTGTTGCTGGGTTGCGGGCAGTCAGTGGATTCCGTCAGTACATTTAACCCTCAGTAAGCCCCCCGGATGATGACAGATGGCACCATATCTGTCGCACTGCTCCGATGTAGGGCTCAGCGTGAAGCCCAACAGTGAACCCTGCACTCCCATTGGTAGGCCGAGATTTGCCCATTCAATCCCTCACCAGCTCCAAACTGGCCACGGCAGTAGAAGTCAGTTCAATGGAATTCCAAGCCTGAAGGTGAAGAGGCAAAAGACAAGGAAACTTTAAAAAACAATGTTTTTACTTTAATTGATTAGTTTTAATCATTTCTCACCCTGTCCTTACATTCTAATTTAAATATTTTTACGTACGTTTATTTAACTGTTAAAGGATGGCGTGCGTTTTCTCCGAGATCTCTGGTTTCCTCCCACACTCCAAGGTTTGTACGTTAATTGGCCTAATGTAAATGCAAAATTGTCTTCTAGCGGGTGTAGGGTGGTGTTAATGTGCGGGGTTGGCTGGTCGGTGCGGACTCGATGGGCCGAAGGGCCTGTTTACGCGCTGTATCTCTACACTAAACTATATATTTTAAGCAAATTTAAAAATAATATATAATAGCACCAAATTTAATACTTTTATATATCTGAATATCAATGACCAATGAAAACTCATACAGTATATACAGTAACCATATACCCATATAACCATGTAATAATTACAGCACGGAAACAGGCCTTCTCGGCCCTTCCAGTCCATGCCGACCATTTATTTTCCCCCAGTCCCATCTACCTGCACTCAGACCATACCCCTCCATTCCCTTCCCGTCCATATACCTATCCACTTTACTTTTAAATGTTACAATCGATCCTGCCTCCACCACTTCTGCTGGAAGATCATTCCACACAGCCACCACTCTCTGAGTAAAGAAGTTCCCCCTCATGTTACCCCTAAACTTCTGTCCCTTAATTCTCATGTCATGCCCTCTTGTTTGAATCTTCCCTACCCTCAATGGGAAAAGCTTATCCACGTCAACTCTGTCTATCCCTTTCATCATTTTAAAGACCTCAATCAAGTCCCCCCTTAATCTTCTGCGCTCCAAAGAATAAAGACCTACAGAGATACAGCACGGAAACAGGCCCTTCGGCCCACCAAGTCCACGCTGACCAGTAATCCCCGTACATTAACACTATCCTACAGGGACAATCTTCAATTTTACCGAAGCCAATTAACTTATAGTACTCTATTTCTTTGGAGTGTGGGATGGAAACCGGAGCGCCCGGAGAAAACCCACGCAGGTCACGGGGAGAACGTACAAACTCCGTACAGGCAGCACCCACAGTCAGGATCGAACCCAGTTTCCCTGGTGCCGTAAGGCAGCAACTCTACCGCTGCGCCACCGTGCCGCCCCAACCATTGTGCCACTCTGTGAATTTGTTTGAAAGACGTGGATTTGTAGACGCGGTTTCAAAATGATCAACAGAATGGTGACATTCGAGCAAGAATTTGTCAGTGTAGGTTTAATCTTTCCCTTGCAGTCTGTGCATGAGTAGGACAGATGGACTTTAAAATCGAAGGTCTTTTTATACAGAATTTTGCTGTAATCATTTATTCAAACCAGGGTTGACTACTGGTGCATAACGTAGATGAGGACTGCATTAATAACAGGCAGGGGGGTAGGAACGGGACATTTGAATCGCATTCAAGTCGAAGCATTCTTCAGTTCCCTCCGGAAGAAGCCTTAGCAACATCACTGATGTTGGCACATCATAAATGTTGGCCCAAAGATTTGCCACCGTCCAGTGCATTTCAGTGTAAAATGTTACGTGTTCTGCCAACACATTTGCATGCTTGAGATGTTATTGTTTCCCACCAATTCGCTCCATTGTTTAGTTTGGTTTGGTTTAGTTTTCGGAGTGTGGGAGGGATCCGGAGCGCCCAGGGAAAACCCATGCAAGGTCACAGAGAGAACGTGCAAACTCCACACAGACAGAGCCCGTAGTCAGGGTCGAACCCGCATTGTGGGAGTATGCCAGAGACCCCGCAAAATATTAATCAGAATTAAAGGACTTTCTTTTAGGAAGGAGATGAGGAGAAATGTCTTCAGTCAAATGATGGTGAACCTGTGGAATTCTTTGCCACAGAAGGCGGTGGAGGTCAAGTCTGTGGATATTTTTAGGGCAGAGATAGATAGATTCTTGATTAGTACGCGTGTCAGAGGCTACGGGGACAAGGCAGGAGAATTGGTAGGAGGGAGAGATAGATCAGCCATGATTGAGAGCAGGAGGTAACTTGATGGGCCGAATGGCCTAACTCTACTCCTATTCCTTACGATCTTAAGTACGCCAGAGACCCGGGTTCGATCCTGACTATGGGTGCTGCCTGTACGGAGTTTGTACGTTCTCCCCGTGACCTGCGTGGAGCTCTAGGCCAATTAGCTTGGTATCATTGTAAACTGTCCCTAGTGTGTGCTGGATTGCATTAGTCTGCGGGGACCGATGGTCGGCGCTGACTCAGTGGGCCGAAGGGCCTGTTTCCGCACTCTAAACTAAACTAAATTACATCAAAGTGTAGGAAGGAACTGCAGATGCTGGTTTAAATCGAAGGAAGACACAAAATGTTGGAGTAACTCAGCGGGACAGGCAGCATCTCTGGAGAGAAGGAATGGGTGACGTTTTTGGTACCAGCATTCAGCTCTGCACCAACGTTTATTGGCTACTGTATTTTGAAAACCAGTATATGCGTTCCCTTGTGTTAGACGTTAGACAAACCTGTCTATGGTTCTGTATTTTTACTCTGAACAGCTGTGATATAGTTACAGTCAGCTGAGGCTATTCTAGAAACTGGGGAATTTTGGTAGATCATTTGGGATGACCCTGAGGCGCAGCGGTAGAGTTGAGCTGCTGCCTCACAGCGCCAGAGGACCCCAGTTCGATCCTGACCACGGGGTCCTGTCTGTGCGTAGTTTTTGCACGTTCTCCCCGTGACCTGCGTGGGTTTTCTCCGGGCGCTCCGGTTTCCTCCCACAATCTCAAGACGTGCATCGTTTGTGGGTTAATTGCCTTCTAGTGTGCAGGATTGGACGAGTGTGCGGGTGATCACTGATCGGCGCAGACTCGGTGGGTCGAAGGGCCCCGTTTCCACGCTGTACGCTCCAAGACTAAAACTAAAAGCTAAAGCATTGTTTGCCTGGTGTTATCCCCACAACAACATTTTTTTTCGAGCCCTGGCAGCAGACCTAATTATTTTCTGATTGTAAAATGGCATATTGTTACATGACACGGAGCTAGACAGAAAGGGGCTTTTACATGTGTTCGCTATTATATACTGTTTCCTGTTGCTTCCTGTCAATGTTTAGAGGATAACGGCGAAAGTGCTCATTTCGAACATTTCATTATTCTTCCCATACAATCTGCTGATGGTATCAGGCGAAATCTGATCTGATGTTTCCTCACCCGTTTGCTAAAGTTTGTGATACTGCTTACAAACAGTTCACAGCTTCACTACACCTCCACAAATCTCATGGCAGTGGGAAGATGGAACACATTAGCCGAACTTTGGAAAATGAACCGACCACAATATCACTTCTTCCCCGTTACTAAGAGATAGATAGATAGATCTCCAGCCAAGGCTTCTGAAGACGGGTTCACTATAAAAATGACACAAAGTGTTGGAGTAAAGGGCTTGTCCCACTTGGCCATCATATACGAGACTGGCCGCTAGCGACTGACGCGCGACGGACACGTGCGCCATCATGCGTCCGCACAGCCGTCTGGAGCGCGTGATGTCATTTGAATACCATGATATTCACCCAGTTTATCATATTTACGGTGATTTTCTAAAATGTTCCAGTTTCCTGAGTGATGCTAGCAATTGGAAATAACTGCAGATGTAATGCCCCTGTTCAAAAAAAGAGGTGAATGACCAAATTAATCTGCGGGAAGGAACTGCAGATGCTGGTTTAAATTGAAGATAGACACAAAATGCAGGAGTAACTCAGCGGGACCGGCAGCATCTCTGCAGAGAAGCAATGGATGATGTTTCAGTCCGAAGAAGGGCCTCGACCCGAAACGTCACCCTGTCCCACTTGGCCGTCATATAGGCGACAGGCCAGTGGCGCGCGAAGATTTCATACAGGATAAAAATCCTGACGCGCTGCGCGACACCGCACGCATCTCCACATGCCTCCACTCCACTCCACGCGCCCATCCTCCGCTTCCCACACGCTTCCAGGTCGCGTAAATGCCGCGCTAATGACGGCCAAGTGGGACAGGCCCTTATCTCAGTGGTTCTGGCAGCCGCTCTGGAGAACATGGATAGATGACGTTTCGGTTTGGGGCACCTCAGTTTGAAGAAGGGTCTCTACCCATAATGCCACCTCTTCCTTTTCTCCAGAGGAGCTGCCTGACCCGCTGAGTTACTCCAGCATTTTGTGTCTGTCTGTCTGTTGTACAATATTAGCTGTGACGTGAAGGATTATGGCCTTTAGACTTTAGAGATGCAGCGTGGAAACAGACCCTTCGACCCACCAAGACCGCGTCAACCACTGATCCCTGCACACTAGCACCATCCTACGCACTAGGGACAATTTACAATTGGCAGAAGCCAATTAACCTACAAATCTGCACGTCTTTGGAATGTGGGAGGAAACCGGAGCTCCCGGAGAAACCCACAGTCACGGGGAGAACGTACAAACTCTGTACAGACAAGCACCCATAATCAGGATCAAACCCGGGTCTCTGCACTGTAAGCCAGCAGCTCTACCGCTGTGCCACTGTGCCACCCCCTTATTCCATTGGAAATTAAGGGGGTGGCACTTGTCATTTTTCTGCTGGAAATAGCTATTTTATAAAGGCAAGCCTTTTCTTCTTGATCAAGTACTTGCGTGTCCAAAGTAAGTTGCATCCACAGATTCTAATTTGCCTTCACTTGATCCTCTCTCTCTTTGCCAGCGGGGTAGCGAGGTGTGGAAGTTGTAGGAAGGAACTGCAGATGCTGGTTTAAACCAAAGATAGACACAAAATGCTCAGCGGGACCGGCAGCATCTCTGGAGGCAAGGGACGGGTGGTGTTTCGGGTAGGACAAAGCACAATTATTGTCACATAAAGTGGTGCAGTGAAATTTCAGTTTCCATTGCAGCACACAAATAAGATAAACACAACACTATAGAATTTAACATGAAACATAAAACATCCCCTCCACAGCGGGATCAATGTTTCCCACTGTGAGGGAAGGCAGCAAAGTTCAGTCCTCTTCCTCTGTTCACCCGTGGTTGGGGCCTATCGAGGCCTCCGCAGTCGCCGTTACGGGCGGCCCGATGTTTCAGGCCCTCTCGCCGGATGTTGGAACTCCGACGTCGGCAGAACAATCTCAGCGGCTTGGGGTTCCGAATCGGCTGCTTCCGACCGGGGTCCGTAGGCCGCGCTGAGCGGAGGTCCAACGCTGGTGACCGCGGCAAAAGATCCCAGGCCTCCACGATGTTAAAGTCAGCGCCGCCCGTGGCTGGAGGCTCTGCAGGCCACAGCTCCACGATGTTCAAGTCGGCATTCCCAGCATTCCGGAGCTCCAATACGGCGACCCCGGTAAGGCATCGTCTCGCTCCGCGATGGTACCTCAGTGCTGCGCCGCTGCTGAAGCTGAAGCTGGCCGGTCTCCGGCAGGAAAGGCAGCGCCAATCCGGCTGGTAGGTCGCGAGGAAGGGGCGAAGATGCGGCTCGGATGAGAGACGCATCCTCGACCTGGTAGTGACTGTGAAAAACAGTTCCCCCCCCCCCACATAAAAAGACTAAAAGACCTCCACACCAATAATCTCCACAGCAATGAAAGTGCGATCAGCTGCAGGCGAGGCTGCCACTCTCAATGGTGCCGCCACCCTGAAGAGGGGTCTCGACCCGAAACGTCGCCCATTCCTTCTCTCCAGAGATGCTGCCTGTCCCGCTGAGTTGCTCCAGCTTTTTGCGTCAATCTTCGATGTGTAGAAGCTTACTCGGATCAGAATAACGGCTTAGCTGAACGACACATGGTGACTGGGATATCCTGCCACGTACAACTGGAAGCCCTCCCACAACAAAACCTACGGATAGCTAGTCAGCTTACGTTCAAGTCAAGTCAAGTCAAGTCAAGAGAGTTAAAGAAAGAACTGCAGACACTGGTATATCGAGGGTGCACAAAATGCTGGAGAATCTCAACACCCGCTGAGTTTCTCCAGCATTTAGTGTACCCAAATCAAAAGAGTTTATTGTCATGTGTCCCAGATAGGACAATGAAATTGTTGCTTGCTGCAGCACAACAGAATATAGGCATAAATACAGAACAGATCAGTGTGGCCATATACCATAGAATATATCACAACTTAAGGATAAGGGGGAAATCCTTTAGGACCGATAAGAGAAGGACTTTTTTCACACAGAGAGTGGTGGGTCTCTGGAACTCTCTGCCACAGAGGGTAGTTGAGGCCAGTTCATTGGTTATATTTAAGAGGGAGTTCGATGTGGCCCTTGTGGTATGGAGAGAAGGCAGGTACGGGATACTGAGTTGGATGATCAGCCATGATCATATTGAATGGCGGTGCAGGCTCGACGGGCCGAATGGCCTACTCCTGCACCTAATTTCCATGTTTCTATGTTTCTATATATACACACATAAATACTCAGATAAAGTGCAATAGGCTGTTATCGTTCTTAGTTTGGTTGAAATTGTGTTTAATAGTCTGATGGCTGTGGGGAGGAAGCTGTTCCTGAACCTGGATGTTGCAGATTTCAGGCTCCTGTACCTTCTACCTGAAGGCAGCGGAGAGATGAGTGTGTGGCCAGGATGGTGTGAGTCCTTGATGATGCTGCCAGCCTTTTTGAGGCAGCGACTGCGATAGATCCCCTCGATGGTAGGGAGGTCAGAGCCGATGATGGACTGGGCAGTGTTTACTTAGCTTACTTCGAATGCTTGCAGCAGGGGAAAGTCTTGGACAACAAGCTCATTCACACTTGTGGGAGTGCATTGGTTTTCTTTAACAATGTGTTGAAAGGCCAAGGCTGAGATATCTAACTGGACACCCCAGCACCTGGGGAAGGTATAGGATGTGTTTTAATTATATCACTGCATTTTCAGCCCTGGTACATTCCCTGCAACAGTTAAACTGAACTTTCAATAAAGTTATTTTTTTATCAGCTCATCTTAAACTTCGAGGCAGCACGGTAGAGTTGCTGCCTCACAGCAGCAGAGACCCGGGTTCGAACCTGACTATGGCTGCTATCTGTACAGAATTTGTACTCTCTCCCCGTGACTATATATATATATATATATATATATATATATATATATGCATTTATTTATATATATATATATATATATATATATATATATATATAGACAGGGATCATCTCTGGATAGAAGGGTCTGAATAAGGGTCTCGACCCGGAACATCACCCATTCTTTCTATCCAGAGATGCTGCCTGTCCTGCTGAGTTATTCCAGCATTTTGAGTCTATCTTCGGTTTAAAACAGCATCTGCAGTTAATTCGTACAACACACACACATATATATATATAAACATATATATATATTTCTCAATTCTGTTAACCCTTGCTGCCTCCTCCCCTTCCCACCTCTCCCTCAGCCCTTGGGCCCTGGCATTCCCTTTCTCTCTATCTCTCCCCCACCCAAGTCACACTAGCTTCTCATTTTCACACCACAAACAGCTTACAATGGCCTGTTTCCTTTATCATCGATACTTTTTTGCATATCTGTCATTCATTGTTCTTCATCTCTCCACATCACCGTCTATATCTCTCGTTTCCCTGATCCCGAACCAGTCTCAAGAAGGGTCTCGACCCGAAACGTTGCCTATCTCCTTCGCTCCTTAGATGCTGCTGCACCCGCTGAGTTTCTCCAGCCTTTTGTGTACCCTATACATATATATATGAACACACATATACATACACATATACATATACATATAAATATACTGATATGTATGTGCATAACACAATGATATGATACATATACATATATAACACAACTACATTATATATTAGATTTATGATTCAAGATTCAAGAGAGATTATTGTCATGTGTCCCAGATACGACAATGAAATTCTAGCTTGCCGCAGCATGACAGAATATAGAAGGCATGAATACACAACAGATCAGTGTGTATATATATCAGTGTGTCTATATACTGTATATCAGTTGGTCTTATTGTAAATAATCAAAGATTGGCAACCACTAGATTGGGCATAAAGGTGGAAGTGGATTTTCTTTGCTGCACATTTCTGTAATGTTCTGTCTGCCAGCTCTGAGTGAAAACGTACAGAGCCCTGTGACGCTAAAGAATGGATACAGAGTCAGTTTTTGACGTTGTGGCCTGGTCATGAGGGTTCATCCTCCGCCACCCTGCTGCTACACATCTGCCGTGCAAGCACAGTGCTGTACGGAGCAGGAGGTTACAGGGATGCGATGGCATCTCTGCGGTTGTCTTTCTCACCTGCTGGGCAGAGTTAACGAACCACATTCCAGCAACGAGACTGATTCCGTGACTGGACTAAACACTGGGATGGAATTGCAGTCCATTTAACTTGATGCCCAGTGGCTGGGGAATCGAGAATCATTTGAAGTGTGCTTGTAAGGTTAAAAGACTCTTGCCTTTCAATTTTGGCGGCACTGCATTCCTGGTGGGTGAATAATGCATCCAGTTGAATTAATGAATCAATCCCATGATATAGAAAAATTCAGCATCTCCATTGAAGCCTAACTTCTTTGATGAAGAGTTTTCCTTTTTGATTTGTCTAACAGATGCAATACCAGCTTGGAAAAGAAAAGTGTTCGGGCCACTCTTCAGCCTGTAGAAGGGTCTCGACCCGAAACGTCACCCATTCCTTATCTCCAGAGACGCTGCCTGCCCCGCTGAGTTACTCCAGCATTTTGTGTCTATCTTCGATGTAAACCAGCGCCTGCAGTTCCTTCCTACACATCACTATCCATGTTCTCCGGAGACGCTGCCTGTCCCACTGAGTTACTCCAGCACTTTGTGCCTTTCTTTGCATCTGCAGTTCTTTTTTAAAATAATGATTTTTATAAACTTTACAGTTCCAAAAATTCAGACTTGACATGTTGATGCCTGAAATAGTCATTAATCTTACACTGAACATATAATTTTACTTTAATTAATATTTACCTCAGACTTGAGACTTGAGAGATACAGTGTGGAAACAGACCCTCTGGCTAGGTATGTTGCAAAACTTACCTTTACCAGCGCTGCAGTTCTGCCGCTCCCCGTGTGCGCGACTTTGGCGCCTTTCAGAGGGGGTGGGCTTAAAGTGCCGTTTTTCAACAGACCTGGAAAATCGATGAATGTCGGGCGATTTCGTTGCGGAAGAAAAATTGCTCCGACATTTCATGAATGAAGGTATTTTTAAATAACTCTAAATTATTTATTAACTAGAGTAATTTAAAAATCACCCTCAAAAGCCGTGAGCACCGACAACCGGAAGGATTTTGTGTAGGGGAGAAGAAAAGGTAAATAGTTTATTTTTATATTAAAAGTTGGTTTTTCGGGAGGCTTTAATAATATTTTTATGTTGCGAAATGGGGTCCAAAAAAATGTATGAACAAACAATATTTTTCCTCCCGACTTCACCGCTAACCGCAACGTTCCAATCCACCGTATACCACTAAAACCCACTTCCTAGTTGATTTAAATGGCCACTAATTTACAGGAATCAAACACTAAATTCCTTCCATTTGGCCCAGAAATTCATGAAAATGAGATTTAAAAATTATGTTATATTGTGGATTATTGTGTGAATGTTATTTGGACACTTAGGCAATTTAAAAAAAGTTTATCTTTTCTTAAGAAATGGATAGATGTTTAGATCTACTCATTGAATTTTGTAATTAGCTACAATTAGATAACTAACTAATTATATGCTTTAACTTCAGGTCATCCAAGTAAGATTGTTTCATATTTGTTTCAGAATGCTTCAATCTATAATAACTGAACATTTCACTGAGTTCTCTTAATTTTTAAGAAAGTTATGGGCTTTTAACTTTTCCAGATCACAGCTTTTGAGTTAAGGCAATTGAAAGACAATGGGGAGCAAGATGCTAATTTCCGAGTATGAAAATGGCCATAACTTTCTTGATACTGAAGATATGAAAGTAAATTAGGTGTCAAATTAAACTTCTTTTTATGCTTTATCTGATGGGATAAATTGCAGACTTGATTTTTTAAATCTCAAAATTTTGTAACATTGCTACTCTGGCACATCAAGTCCGCGCCGTTCAGCGATCACTGGGGAAAATGAGCAATTTTACTGAAACCCATTAACCTACAAACCTGTACGTCTTTAGAGTGTGGGAGGAAACCAAAGCCCCTGGAGGAAACCCTCATGGTCTCAGAGAGAATGTACAAACTCTGTATGGACAGCACCCACAGTCAGTTTCGAAGCTGGGTCTCTGGCACTGTAAAGGGCCTGTCCCACTTTCACAACCTAATTCACAACCTTTTTTACTCGTGGACATTTTTCATCAGGTTAGAAAAACGCCCCGACCTACTTAATGCCAGGTGTACCTATGACTAGCATCACTGCCTGCTGCCTACGACCTCCTTCGACCTCGTGACGACCATGCTGCGAGTATGAGTCACGGGCAAACTCGGCAGACGTTGTGAATTAGGTCGTGAAAGTGGGACAGGCCCTTAAGGCAGCAACTCTACCGCTGTGTTACTGTGCTAATTATTGTATTCTTGTTTTGTTAGCAAAAAATAATAACTAATAATCTTTTTATACCATTTTAGAGTCCAACGATCATGGAATCTGATGACCAGAATGGATCAATGGTGATCAATAGAGCCAGGATTTTGCCATAAATGCCATGTGCCTTTTCATGCCTTTTTTAAATGATTTCAGGAAGATAATGCCTTTTTCACGAGTGCCTAAGTCAGCCTTTTTTAGCCGTTTTAACATAACTTAAGGACCTGTCCCACCAGCATGTGACTCCATGCGGTGAGTGCGACCAAACTAGAAGCGGGGGTCGCGCGGAGGTCGGGTGATCCCCGTACAGGGCCGGTCCCACCAGCATGCGTCTGCATGCGGCAAGCGTGGCCAAACCGGCAGCGGGGGTCGCGCGGAGGTCGGGTGATCCCCGTACAGGGCCGGTCCCACCAGCATGCGTCTGCATGCGGCAAGCGTGGCCAAACCGGCAGCGGGGGCCGCGTGGAGGTCGGGTGAGTGGCGCGACGTGGCACGAAGTTGGAGATTAGCGCCACAGTGACACGGAGGCACACAGAGAGGGACACGAAGGCACATATAGAGAGGGCCACGGAGGCACATATAGAGAGGGTCACGGAGGCACAGAGAGAGGGCCACAAAGGCACAGAGAGAGGGACACAGAGGCACAGAGAGAGAGGGACATGGAGGCACAGAGAGAGGGCCACAGAGGCACAGAGAGAGGGACACAGAGGAACCGAGAGAGGGTCACGGCGGCACGACGTCGAGGCGGTGCATAATGCGTCGAGGCGGCTGCGGGGGACAGGCCATTGCCGCGTGGAATTTTTGAACACGGTCAGTTTTTCGGAGCCCCGCGCAATGTCGAGACCAGCTCCGCACAACTCTATACGGCTCCGGCGATCGATGTGGGACCGGCCCCGCGAGGACGGACGGCTCAAACGACCACGTTAGGTCGCGCTCACCGCATGGAGTCGCATGCTGGAGGGACAGGCCCTTTACAAGAAAATTTACAGCACTGGGGTGAAACCCGGATGTAAGTGGGTGTGAAGTGGTGATTGGAGAGGGATGTGTGGGACAGGGTCCAGACTTTGCAGACTGGGGTCATGCTTTAACTAGGTGTGAAGTGGTGATTGAGGAGGAGTAGGTGGGGAAGGATCTAGTCTTTTTAAACTGGGGTCAGGCTGTGAGTAGGTGTGAAGTGTTGGTTGGGGACGGGGCATGGAGTACCAGGGTTAAGTTTCTGTTTATCGAACCTGCAGTAGAACTCGTTCAGGTCGTTGGTCAGCTGACGATTGTCCAAGGAGCAGGGGGTTTTCCTCTTGTAGCTAATGATTTCTTGCAAGCCCCTCCACACTGAAGTAGAGTCATTTGCTGAGAACTTGCTCCTCAACTTCTCAGAGTACCTTTCCTTGGCAGCTCTGATTCCTCTTCTCAGCTTGTACTTGGCCTCCCTGTAGAGGTCTGCATCCCTGCTCCTGTAGGATCTACCCCTGCAAGCGTCAAAATGCCTAAAGTCGTCAACGCCTTGTAAAAAACTGAACGATTTGGTGAGCGTGTACGGGAGTGATATATTCTCTACAGAGAACTGTGTGCAGTTTTGCAAAGCATGTGAGAAAGCAGTGAATCATGAAAAAGAAATATTTTGTCTCCCAGCATGTACAGACAGCTAAACACAAGTCGACGGCAGAGAAACTGAAGCTAGGAAATACGCAAGCTTGTCTCCTCACAACATTTACTGCTGGCCCCAATCGCAAATCTGAGTTTTCGAGTGATCTGTGCAAAGCATTCATTGATGCTGGAATTCCACTGTGGAAATTGGAAAACAAATCTCTCGGAGGTTTTTTAGGGAAACACGTAAAGGAAGCTACACCGAGCGAGACAGAAAAATTATGTTGACAGCAACTTCAACATTGTTGTGCAGAAAATTAGAGATGAAGTTGCATGCATCAAAATATGGATCTCAATAGACGAGACAACCGATGCTGTGGGGGGATATGTTGCCAATGTAGTCATTGGTACACTGGAGGCAGGTCAACCTTCAAAGGAGTATTTCTTGACATTGGAAACATTGGAGAAGTCAAAATGCACAACTATTGCTCAGTTGTTTACATCTTCACTTGCTGTACTTTGTACTTAAAGTTCCTGAAGATCTAGGTAAAGACATACAAGGAAAATGTGAGAGGGGGATTTTACCTAACAAAGATACTGAAGAAATACAAAACATAGCTAAAGTTCTCAAAGGTAGTTGTAATGCACAAGACATTAACATGAATGTACGAAGGGGATTTTAGCTAGCAAAAGATCTTGAAGAAGTACAAAACATAGCTAAAGTTCTCAAAGGTCTGAAGAAGGGTTTCGGCCCGAAACGTTGCCTATCTCCTTCGCTCCATAGATGCTGCTGCACCCGCTGAGTTTCTCCACCATTTTGTGTACACCCCATATCAACATGAATGTCGAGCTTGTAGCTTGTTTCAGGTATGCACCAGTGACCTCAGCTGGGGTAGAAAGCAGTTTTTCACAACTGAAGCATATTCTGTCTGACAGATGGCAGTTTAACACCAGATAATTTGAAAAAATGCTAGTAGTTATGTGCCAGTACCAGGCAATAATGTAGTATACCTTTATAATTTCATTTTTAACCATATTTTGGTGGTGGAAATACATGCCTTTTTTGTCAATAAATGCCTTTTTCGCACCTTTTTTGTAATTTTATTTTGCATTTTTGCCTGCCTATTTCAGAGAGTTTTAGCGCCTAAACATCCTGGCTCTAGTGATCGATAAAACTAAAGGTGAGCATCTTACCTACATTTTCCAGGTAGCCATTGTAAGACCACAAGAACATGTTATAGGATCAGAATTAGACCATTCGGCCCATCAAGTCTGCTCCTCCATTCATTCATGACTGATCTATCTTTCTCTCTCAACCCCATTCTCCTCCCTTTTCCCGGTAACATTTGATGCCCTTACTAATTACGAACCGATCAATTCACAGATTCACCACCCTCTGGCTAAATAAATCCCTTCTCATCGCTAATCTAAAAGTGTGTCCTTATATTCTGAGGCTGTGCCCTCTGGTCCTAGACTCTCCCACTAGTGGAAACAAACTCTCCACATCCAACTCAATCTAGATGTGAGTAAAAAGATTGCAAATAATACAAGATGTCTACGTTGGCTCTCCTGTCTGTCATATTAAATGTCTCCTGACCACATTTAATACATTTCACGACAAACCCCTTTTAAATGACGTAAGGAAAATGTACATTTGTGGCATGATATTTGTTACACATAGAGATTACACAGCATACACCAGGCATTTAAGTCCAGTCATCCACCCTGATAATCTACTGTCAACTGAAATTACACTTACAGTTTAGAGTCACAGTCACAGTGTGATACAGGATGGAAACAGGCCCTTCGGCCCAACTTGACCACACCGACCAACATATCCCAGCTACACTAGTCCCACCTGCCAGCATTTGGTCCATATCCCTCCAAAACTGCCCTATCCACGTCCCTATCTAACCGCTTCTTAAATGTTGCGATAAGTTGAGTTTATTGTCACGTGAACCGAGGTACAGTGAAAAAGCTTTTGTTGCGTGCTAACCAGTCAGTGGAAAGACAACACATGACTGCAGTGGAGTCATTTACAGAGTATAAATACATGATGAGGGAATAACGCAGTGAAACGTTGTTAATTCAGTAAAACATGCTCGAGCGATGCCAACATTTACCTATTTACGTTTCTAGCGAACTTTTGTGTTCAGTTTGTCACCCAGAAATGGTGCTTTTCCGTCTTTTTATAAGATAATTTTCGTGCCATTTATATTCATTTGTTGCTCTTTCGGTTTCATCAACTCGAGCAAAACCAGGTCACAGTCAGAGCACCACGGGATATTTTATGGTGCATCGACCACTGATTAACAAAAGGTTTGATCTTTAATGGGTTTAAGGTAATCTTTTTAAGTGAGTCTGACCAGTTAGGATCAGGAGGGACGTTTTAATGGAACACAAGTAAGATCTTAACAAATGCAACTGTGATCTGACACGGAATATTTACAAACATCGATTGCAGAACAGTGCAGATCAGCAG
The DNA here is from genome assembly GCA_963514005.1 of Raja brachyura. The sequence continues at coordinate 9,337,785 of OY740801.1, forward strand.
ATGGATACAACAAGCTGGAGTCACTCTGCGGGACAGGCAGCATCTCTGGAGAGAAGGAATGGGTGACGTTTTCGGTTGAGTCCCTTCTTCAGTCTGAAGACGGTTTCAACCCAAAACGTCACCCTTACCTTCCCTAGGGTTTAGTACACGATGTAGCATCATGAACAATTACGCTCAGTATGTTTGCTGGAATGAGAAGATCATGACTGGATTGGTAAAAAGGCACAAATTGCTGGAGCAACTCAGCGGGGCAGGCAGCATCTGTGGATAGAAGGAACATTCTCTAGCACGGTCGTGATGGGAACTAAAATGTTAGGAATGGGCATGTAATTGAAGTGGCGGTTTCATGTTGGTTAAGCTCCTTCTGACCTGGGACGGAGAACGTTAGCAGACAAGCCCAATCCTGCCCTCACCTGACACCAGTGTGAATGCACTTCCTAGCAAGGGTCACGGGATAGCAATGGGAACTCGGATTCCTGCCACCTGCTGCATTCCAACCCAGAGACAATAGCAACCAACACAATGGCAAACCTTTCAGTGGTCATGGTTTTCCGAGCTAAATAACAAACAGGTAAACTGAGACGTGTACCTGAGCTGCAACTGTACTTAAAAGTTAAGAGCCAGCAGGATATATTCAGATTCAGATTCAGATTACCTTTATTGTCATTCAGACCTTTCGGTCTGAACAAAATTTCGTGCCTGCAGTCATACATATATTAACAGTAACAAAACCACACAATAAACACAAATTTAACATCCACCACAGTGGGTTCACCAAACACCTCCTCACTGTGGTGGAAGGCAAAAGTCTTAGTCTTTGTCTCTTCCCTCCTTGTTCTCCATCTGAGCTGAGGCGATCCAGGCCTCCGATGTTGTGACCCCGCCAGGTGTTGGTAAGTGAGAGTCCCGCGGCTGAATCCAGCTCCGCGAACGGGCCGGTGCAAACTCCGCGGCCCGGGGCGGTCAAAGCTGCCGAAGCTGCCGCCCTCCAGTCCAGCGGACGCAGCTGTTGTTGCGGGAGGTCCGGAAAAACAGGTCACCAACCCGTGACCTGCGAGCTTCCGACGATGTCGTCCACTGGGCCCGCGGCCGGGCCTCGGAAGCCGCGCCGCCACCGCCACCGAAACACCAGAACACCGCCACAGCTCCAAAGTCTGGCCACAGCTCCAAGCTGGGCCGCTGCCGCTACTGGAACGCCGGAGTGCCGCCACAGCTCCAAGTCGGGCCACTGCTGCTGCCAGTTCGGGCCAGTCGGGCCACTGCCGCTGCCGCAAATGCCGCCCGAGGCCGTCAGCTCCGCCATTAGGCCTCAGCGCAGACGGAGACAGGGGAAACGACAAGAAAAGGTCGTATCCCCCCGAAGGAAGAGATAAACCATGTTTCTCCCACCCCTCCCTCACTTACACAATCTAATAAACTAACTAAACTAAACTAAAACAGACATAAGCAAAACAACGACAAAAAGAAAAAACAGACAGACTGCAGGCGAGCCGCAGCTGCCAGGCAGCGCCGCCACTTCCAGTTATATAAATATATATATTTATATATACATATATATAAACATACTAGACCAAGCGTGGACCTGTTGGGTCTCTCTGCCCCAGTGCAATATTCTACCACTTATCTATAGAGGAGGACGATGTTCATTAAAAATGGTGATCCTGGCGCGGCAATCATCGCCCAACTGCGCAGGCACGGCTGACGGGGCCGGCAAGTGGGAGCGCAGGTAACGGAAAAAAGAAAATAAAAGTTTATTAAGGGAATAACTTGGGAATTACTATGTGAAATGGAACAAAACTTGCTGGTGCACACCCCAGGCGAATGGTGAGTAAGTTGGACCTAAAATTGTAGCGCTATCGAGTACCATTTTGGCTGCATTTGGGGAACAAATAAACATTCAAACAAATATACATACGTACAAGATGAGACTTTTATAGACAGACAGACAGACAGACAGACAGACAGACAGACAGACAGACAGACAGACAGACAGACAGACAGACAGACAGACAGGCAGACAGGCAGACAGGCAGACAGGCAGACAGACAGACAGGCAGACATCTACAAGTGAGCAAGCCATGTCTTAGGTCTTTATTCTCTGGAGCGCAGAAGGTTAAGGGGGGACTTGATAGAGGTCTTTAAAATGATGAGAGGGATAGACAGAGTTAATGTGGACAAGCTTTTCCCTTTGAGAATAGGGAAGATTCGAACAAGAGGACATGACTTTAGAATTAAGGGACAGAGGTTTAGGGGTAACATGAGGGGGAACTTCTTTACTCAGAGAGTGGTAGCGGTGTGGAATGAGCTTCCAGTGGAAGTGGTGGCGGCAGGTTCGTTGGTATCATTTAAAAATAAATTGGATAGGCATATGGATGAGAAGGGTATGGAGGGTTATGGTATGAGTGCAGGCAGGTGGGACTAAGGGAAAAAAGTTGTTCGGCACGGACTTGAAGGGCCAAGATGGCCTGTTTCCGTGCTGTAATTGTTATATGGTTATATGGTTATATGTTTCCAGCATTTGATCACTTCAGAGCAATGGGATATAACCCATTCCATCACATGAAGCATCGATTTTGTTAAATTGTAAATTGTCTCTAGTTTGTAGGATAGTGCTGGAGTACGGGGTGATCAGCGCAGACTCAGTGGGTCGAAGGGTCTGTTTCTGCACTATCGTTCCACAATGCCTAAAGTCTCCTGGGCCCATCGGCCCAACTTGCCCACGATGACCAACATGCCTCGTCTACACTTGTCCCACCTGCCCGTGCTTGGGGCAAATCCCGCTAAACCCAAGATAGACACAAAGAGCTAGAGTAGCTCCAACACTTTTGTGTCTATCTTCAGTATGAACCAGCATCTGCAGTTCCTTTCCACTCCCTCTACAGTCCTATCCATCTACCTGTCCAAATGTCTCTTGAACGTTACGATAGTGCCCGCCTCAACTACTTCCTCCGGCACCTCGTTCCATACACCCACCACCTTTTGTGTGAAAAAGTTGTCCTTCGGGATCCTACTAAATCTTCTCCCCTCCACGCCCTTCATCCCAAACCTATGTCCTTTGGTTCTTAATCCCCCTACACTGGGCAAAAGACTCAGTTTTTTTACCTGTTCTATTCCTCTCGTGATCTTGTACACGTCTACAAGATCACCCCTCGTCCCCCAGCACTCCAACACAACAATTGCATTGCAAGATAAACATTCACAAAGGCCGTACATGTAAGGGTCGGAAAAACATATTGTGGAGGGACCTCTCCTCCCTAGATCCCGACGTTACTGTTTCACTCTGCAACTGCCCGGCTTGAAACAACATTTCCTGCAGATTAATGTTGTTGGAAGCAAAGCTCTTCTCTACGTTCCCTGCCAATGTCAATGTGGCTCTGTTTAGATTAGTTTAGTTTGGAGATACAGCACGGAAACAGGCCCTTCGGCCCATCGAGTTCCGGGCCGGCCAGCGATCCCCACACATTAACACTACCCAATACCCTAATATTTGACACATACAGCAATTAACCTGCAAACCTGCACGTCTTTGGAGTGTGGGAGGAAACCGAAGAACTCGGAGAAACCCCACGCAGGTCACGGGGAGAACGTACAACTCCATACAGACAAGCACCCGTAGTCGGGATCGAACCCGGGATAGAGGAGGCGCGAACTGTGAAGCCACAAGGATGGAATGGAGATGGAGCAGATCGGGATGCATCACAGCTTGGTTTGGGAACGGCTTCATCCAAGACTGCAAGAAATTGCAGCGAATTGTGGACGCAGCCCAGACCATCGCACAAACCAACCTCCCTTCCATTGACTCCATTTACACCTCACGCTGCCCCGGCAAGGCCAGCAGCAAAATCAAGGGCAGGTCGCACCTTGGCCGCACCCTCTTCTCCCCCCCTCCCATCAGGCAATAGGTACAGAAGTGCGAAAACGCACACCTCCAGTTGCAGAGGCAGTTTCTTCCCAGCTGTTATCAGTCAACTTTACTAAGTCATCCTACCACAACCAGAGAGCAGTCCGGAACTACTATCTACCTCATCGGGAACCCTCGGGCTATTTTTGATTGGACATTACCTTGCACTAAACATTATTCCCTTATCATGTATCTGTACACTGTGAATAAGGCCATTCGGCCCATCAAGTCTACTCAAGTCTACTCCGCCATTCAATCAAGGCTGATGTATCTTTCCCTCTCAACCCCATTCTCCTGCCTTCAGCCCCACCTCCCCTGACACCCGCACTGACATCAAGAACCTGTCAATCTCCATCCACCACCCTCTGTGTGAAAACGTTACCCCTCGGATTCCTATGAAATCTTTCTCCCCCTCACCTTAAAACTATAGCTTCTTGTACTCGGGGCAAGAGACTCTGTGCGACTACCCAATCGATTCCTCTGATGATTTTATACACCTCGTGTAAATACTGTAACTATCTCTATTAGGGTCTTCAGTGTTGTGCAAGCAGCATTTTGGGACTCATTTGTAAGCTGACGAAATAAAGAGACCTCAGGCTGTTCGCTCCTTGGTTTTAGGGATGTCCATTTAGTCTTTAATAGTGTCCTGCAGTTCAAGGAAAGTGCTCATCTGTGACCTTACACAAAACGCCGTGAGAAGCCTCTGTGATCTTGCGAATCCCGCCCCCCCCCCCCCCCCCCCTCCCCGAGTCTCAGGAAAACAGGGGAATGATTTTGAGCGGATCTGCTCTCACTTGAAAGTTAATAGTTTAAAAAGCCGGGCGATTGAAGCAAGAGGCAGAGACAATGGGACACTTTTGTCGTGATTGAAGGGGCGGCCATCCGTGCGCGGCATTAATTTCCTGCTCCAGTACAGTCCAGTAGCACGCACCGCGAGCTTTCACACTCAGCCTTGGTTAGTGAAGCTATCAGCGTTGGTTTAAGTAAGTCAGGAAGTAAGTTTATGGGCCGAGTATTCACATACAAGGAATTTGCCTCGGTGCTCCGCCCACAAGTAACAACATGACATACGGTGACAGTTACGAATGACTCAGAAAACACTAAACATTAATAATAATAAAACATTAATGATAAAAAAAATCAATTGATTAAGCATGTGAACCAACAAAATGAATGTTGGATGATTTGGCCCAGGGAGCCCGAGGTTGGGGGAGGGCGGGGGAGGGGACTGGCGGTGTGAGACTGGTGAGAGTGAGTGGACAGGCCCACAGGCCGGTCTCGACCCAACGCCATCAATTGTCGCTGGTTGCCCGAGCCCCGTTCCCACAGTAGCAACAGGTTGACGTGACCCTCCCCCCCGGGGCAGTTGGCTCGGGGGGGGGGATGTGTGGGAACCAGCGCGGCGATCGAGCACGATAGAGAATTACAAGGTTCACTAACCAGGCCCCTTTTCAATCTGTGCACTGTGTGCAGCGAGCACAATAGAGGACTCCCACAGGCCCCGTCCCTCTGTGGGGCTGCCCAGAATTAAGTGGCACTGATTGAGACAGACAAGGAGAGGGAGGCCCTTTCTTGCTGTCAAGATAATGTATACGGGATCGCCACTGATTGAAAATACGCCTTTACACCTGTTTGTTTGGTTTTTGTTCAGTTTAAAGATACAGCGGGGAAACAGGTCCATTGGCCCAGCGAGCCCGCGCCAGCCCGTACACTAACGCTAACACTCTCCCACACACACGGACAATTTACAATTTCTTTTCAGCAAAGCCAAATTGCAACCAGTCAGCGTGCTGTCCGCTGTACAGCTTGGTTTTCGAGATACAGTGTGGAATCAGGCCCCTTTGGGTCCGCGCCGAACAGCGATCACCCATTCTTCAAAAGTGAAGAAGGGTCTCGACCGGAAACGTCGCCTATCTCCTTCGCTCCTTAGTTGCTGCTGCACCCGCTGAGTTTCTCCAGCTTTTTGTGTAACCCTCGATTCTCCAGCATCTGCAGTTCCTTCTTTAACACCCATTCTTCACATCCTGTGTACAATAGGAACAATTTGCACAAGCCAATTCACCTACAAGCCTGTACCTCTTTGGGATGTGGGGGGTGGGGAAACCGGAGCATTTGGATAGGGCTCTTGAAGATAGGGGAGTCAGGGGATATGGGGAAAAGGCAGGAACGGGGTACTGAGTGTGGATGATCAGCCATGATCACAGGGAATGGCGGTGCTGGCTCAAAGGTTGCCTGTTGTCAACCGGGGAAAGCCCACGCAGTCACAGGGAGAACGTACAAACTCCGTACAGACAGAACCCCGAGTCGGGATTGAACCCGGGTCTCTGGCGCTGTAAAGCAGCAACTCTACCGCTGCGCCACCATGCCACCCGATTATAGTGGAAAGGCTGCAAGGGTGTTGAAGGAGACAGACGCAAAAAGCTGGACTAACTCAGCGGGTCGGGCAGCATCTCTGGAGACAAGGAATAGGTGACGTTTCGGGTTGAGACCCTTCTTCAGACTCATTAATAAATATGCCGGTGTAGAATTCAACACTGCAATTTTGACTTACCTCTCCTGGGTTTCGTTTAAGTGGCTGGGACTTGGCAGAATGTTTAGGAATAGTGAAAAAAAAAATCGACATTTTGGGATTTTTGTGCAAACCTCTTTATTCACTGCATTTTATCAGTCAAACAAACAATGTGACTGTGCAGGAAGGAACCGCAGATGCTGGTTTAAACCACAGCAATACACACAAAAGGCTGGAGTAACCCAGCGGGACAGGCAGCATCACTGGAGAGAAGGAATGGGTCTTGTATCGGGGTCTAGACCTTTCCTCCGAAGAAACATCAGCCATTCCTTCTCTCCAGAGATGCTGCCCGTCCCGCTGAGTTACTCCAGCATTTTGTGTCAAACAGCAAACAGCATCACTGCACCTCAATATGAAAATTGGGGAGGAGATTTGAGGCACTAAAGTTGCAATGCCAGCGTGCAAGCAGGAAAATCTGAATCCGCCTTACAACTGATGGAATAATCCAACCACCCCCACAACTAGAATGTGGATTACAGAAATGCCTGAGACCTTACACTTGTAAAAAATTAGATTTGTCTTAATTGACAAACCAGAATTATTTGTTAGAATATGGTCTCCCTATATTGATTTTTTTAAAGAGGTAAAGCTGGACTGAAACCCGAGCTCAGGATTGGATGAATAAATACACCTTATAATCTACGGACCTATCCCCAAAACTGTTATTGGTAATTTTATGTGTTTTTTTGGGATTTTTCTCTCTCTTTTTTTTTTAAATTTCTACCTTTAAAAAAATTCTATAAAAAGAACAGAAGCTTTGTACGAATGTAATTGATAAACAAACCGGGTTGCTATTATGTGTTTACGCTTCTAATTGAAAAATATTAAAATATTAAAAATTAAAAACATTTAAAAAACAAAACAAAACAAAAAACTGATGGAATACTTTCCCGGCGGCACGGTGGCACAGCGGTGGATTCGCTGCCTCACAGCGCCAGAGACCCGGGTTCGGTCCGGACTACGGGCGCTGTCTGTACGGAGTTTGTACGTTTTCCCCGTGACCACGTGGGTTTTCTGCGGGTACCCGGACCCGGTGGACTGAAGGGCCTTATTTCCGTGATGTACCGCTAAACTAACCTTACCACCGGAGCCGATTCCTCGCCGGGGATCGACGCTCCAACCGCGGTCTGCGGACTTTAACATCAAGGAGCTCGCAGTCTCGGGTTCAGACCGACGTTAGGAGCTCCAAATCCGCACGATGTTCGACTAGCCCCGGCCCGGGGTAGATCGCCCGGCGCGGGGGAGCTGAGATTCCCCCCCCCCCCCCCCCCCCCGAGGAGGCCCTACGGGAGTAAGATCGTCCCGTCAACGGAACGTTAGAGGCCCCCGACCACCGTTGGGGGGACAAAGAAGGGAAGAGATTGAACTTTTATTCGCCTTCCATCACAGTGGGGAATGTAGGGGAGTCACTGTGGTGGATGTTTATGTCAAAATGTGTTTTGTGTGTTCTGTTGCTTTTTATTGGCATGACTGTACAGGCAAATCAAATTCCTCGTATGTTTGTAAAACATACTTGGATAATAAAGTATGATTATGATTATTATTATTATTCTGAACATCTAGAAATATATAAGGTAGACAAAAGTGCTGGAGAAACTCAGCGGGTGCAGCAGCATCTATGGAGCGAAGGAAATAGGCAACGTTTCGGGCCGAAACGTTGCCTATTTCCTATTTTGTTGCCAATTTCCTTCACTCCATCGATGCTGCCTCACCCGCTGAGTTTCTCCAGCATATTTGTCTACCTTCGATTTTCCAGCATCTGCAGTTCCTTCTTAAACATCGAGAAATATATATATTTTGTTAAATTGATGTCCTGTGAGGCGTGGGTCCGAGTATGTAGGTTCCCCTAATTACTGAACAGAATGCGAGCGTGAAGTAGGCCAGACCTCACCGGTGGGTTTTAGTGTTTGTGTAAACTCAATTTAAAGGGGCAATTAAGCCTGTCGGAAAAGATTGAACAAACTCAAAAGACACCAATTCACGCTCTGGTGCTCGTACAAGGCGACGTGGATAAAGCTGCCCCTCCTTCCGGAGAACAGCCGACAAACACGACACGCAAGAACTCACCCGCGAGCAGACTCTGCGATGTCAGATGTGCAGGATTCAATCCGCTGACTGAGAGAACCATATAACATATAACCATATAACAATTACAGCACGGAAACCGGCCTTCTCGGCCCTTCCAGTCCGTGCCGAACACTTACCTAGTCCCATCTACCTGCACTCAGACCATAACCCTCCATTCCGTTCTCGTCCATATACCTATCCAATTTATTTTTAAATGATAAAATCGAACCTGCCTCCACCACTTCCACTGGAAGCTCATTCCACACAGCTACCACTCTCTGAGTAAAGAAGTTCCCCCTCATGTTACCCCTGAACTTCTGTCCCTTAATTCTCAAATCATGTCCTCTTGTTTGAATTTTCCCTACCCTCAATGGGAAAAGCTTATCCACGTCAACTCTGTCTATCCCTCTCATAATTTTAAAGGCTTCTATCAAGTCCCCCCTTAACCTTCTGCGCTCCAAAGAATAAAGACCTATCTTGTTCAACCTTTCTCTGTAACTTAGGTGCTGAAAACGGCACGGTGGCGCAGCGTTACAGTTGCTGCCTCACAGCGCCAGAGCGGTGTTTGTACGTTCTCCCCGTGACCACGTGTGTTTTCTCCGGGCGCCCCGGTTTCCTCCCACCCTCCAAAGACGTACAGGTTTTTAGGTTAAGTGTAGGAAGGAATTGCAGACGCTGGTTTACACCGATGATAGACGCAAAATGCTGGACAGGCAGCATCTGTGGAGGGAAGTGTCTGTGACGTTGCTGGTCGAGACCCTTCTCCAGACTGAGAATCTGAAGAAGGGTCTTGTCCCAAAACATCAGCCATTGCTTCTCTCCAAAGATGCTGCCGAACCTGCTGAGTTACTCCAGCATTTTGTGTTTACCTTCGGTTTGTGGGTTAATTGGCTCCGGTTAAATTGTGAATTGTCCCGAGAGTGCGTAGTATTAATGTACGCTGGTCGGCGCAGACACAGGGCGTGTTTCCACACTGTATCTAAGGAGAAAGAACCAGAAATAGGTGGGCCCGTCCACGTGAGTAATAAACATACGTGTCCTGAAACATACGTGTCCAAATAAACATACGTGGCCTGAAAACACCATTTAGCTTTTCAGAGGAGCTCGCATATATCAAATAAAGCATTGGATGACAAAATAAAATCATCCATTTTAGTTTTCTCCAAGTGTGAAGTAATGTACAGTTTTTTAATTTTGTTATACAAATACTTTTATTCAGAAAATAAAAATACAGAGTATTAACACGATCAAAGGCTGCCTATATTGGCAGTTTACAAACGGTCATCAGATTAATATATTGCCAACTTTATCAACAATACCCTCGACCTCACACGGCGACCAGCGTTCACAGACGGCCTCCAAAGTCCCCGGGACACGCGGGCACGGACGTAGGCCCGGAAAAGGGGCAGGCAGCCAACCCCGGTGTTGCCGTCGACTACCCGCTGCCAGGGCCCGCGAATGGCCATCTTGGCCAGGCCCAGGAGCAGACCGACTGACTGGAAGACTCCCCTCCCCCCTCTGTACCTGTGCCCAAGTAACCTGTAGTGGGAGGCTGTAATGTTACTCCTGACGCCTTGTTGCCTTCAATCTAAACTGCGTCCAAAGACTTCAGAAGAAGAAGAGAAGGGAAAGGTTTGCCACGTCCCCAACAACTCTCACCAACTTCCACAGATGCGGCGCAGAAAGTATTTTATCGGGATGTATCACAGCACGGTTTGGAAACACCTGCACGCACCCAGGACCGCAAGAAATTGCAGAGAGTTGTGGAGGCAGCCCAGACCATCGCACAAACCAACTTCCCTCCCATTGACTCCGTCTACCCTTCATGCTGGCAGCATAATCAAGGACAAGTCGCACCCCGGACACTCCCTCTTCTCCACTCTCCCATCAGGCAAGAGGTGTGCAAGTTTGATAATGTACAAGTCCAGATTCAGGGACAGTTTCTTCCCAGCTGTTATCAGACAACTGAACCATCCCATCACCAACTAGAGAGCAGTCCTGACCTACCATCTAGCTCATTGGAGACCCTTGAACTATCTTTAATAAGAATTTACTGGACTTGCGCTGAACGTTATTCTGTTTATCATGCTGTGGACGGCTCTATTGTAATCATGTATCATGCTTTCGCTAACTGGTTAGCACGCAACAAAAGCTTTCCACTGAACCTCAGTACCTTAACTACACTCAACCAAGCTATATTGCACACGTGGATTTATATTGAGTCATACTGCATGGAAGCAAGTTCTTTGGCCAAGCTGATCATGCTGATCAAGTTTTATAGCTGAGTTAGTCGCATTTTCCGACGTTTGGCTCTTACCCCTCTCATTTTCTGCTATCCACATACCTGTCTTTTAAATATCACCATCGCAGCTGCAGTCATAGGTTCCTCTGGCTTTTCACCTCCTCAAGAAATCTACAGGCAATAAAACAGCTCTGTGGTTTAGTCTCAACCAATTTGAAGGAAGTGCAGTGTCAATACGCACACAGCAAGCTTCTCCAAATTGCAACAGGATCATCAGATTAGTTGCCTTTGGAAGTGACATACTGAATGCGTCAATTGTAATGAATTGAATTGAACTGAATTGAATTAGTTGAGCAGGAAGAAGGGTCTCGACCCAAAAAGTCTCCCATTTCTTATCTCCAGAGATGCTACCTGTCCCGCTGAGTTACTCCAGCACTTGATGTCTATCTTCTGAATTAAATTGAATGGAATGGAATGGAATTGATACAACATGGAGACAGGCCCTTCAGCCCGGCGAGTGCATGCCAACCATCGACCACCCGTTTACGCCAGTTCTGTGTTATCCCACTTTCTCATCTACCCCCTACACATTAGGGGGCAATTTGCACAGGCCGGCTAACCTACAAACCCGCACGTCGTAGGGATGTGGAAGGAAACCAGAGCACCTGGAGGAAACGCACGGGGTCACAATAAGAAGGTGCAAACTCCAGACACATACAGCACCCAGGGTCAGGATTGAACCGCGTTCTCTGGCGCTGCGAGACAGCAGCTCTACCAGCTGCACCACTATCCCAGCTGCCCCGGGTTTCTTTTAGATAGAATCTGACTCAGCCATTTGAATGGAGACAGGTTCTCAATGAGTGTAGGAGGCTACACTTCCAACTCTGCAATGTTCCCTCAGTGCAGCATTGAAGTACAATGTCAATTTAGGACATAGAGACATAGCGTCACACAGTGTGGAAACAGGCCCTTCCGCCCAACTTGCCCACACCGACAACATGTCCCAGCTACACTAGTCCCACTTGCCTGCATCTGGCCCATATCTCTCTAAACCTTTCCTATCCACGTGCCTGCCTAATTGCTTCTTAAACGCTGCGATAGTCCCTGCTTCAACTACCTCCTCCGGCAGCTCGTTCCTTGCACCCACCACCCTTTGTGTGAAAAAGTCACCCCTCTGATTCCTATAACGTCTTTCCCCCTTCACCTTAAACCTATGTCCGCTGGTTTTTGATTCCACCTGCTCCAGGCAAGAGACTCTGTGCCTCTTTCCACGCTGCAACTCTAAAGACTGAAATAAAGTCGAAAGTCTAAAAAGAAATTAGGGATTTAGATCACGTTCAATTCTGAAACCGGTCTGAACTTTTTACGCCAATCGTTCGAAAGAAGTAAAATCAGTTCCATTTGCCTTTCAGTTTTTTTTAATGTAAGTTCTGTTTTCCAAGCTGTGGTTTCACCAGCAGAAAGTAATACAAAGATTTCAAACTTCTACCAGTGGAAAACGTTGTCAGCTTTTTGCTCGGTACCAATCTCGGTCGCGATCAGGTTAAAGCACCTTAATCATAAATGCCATTTTCCACTTAAAATACACAGCCAATTATAACAACTTCAGTACCACGCTGCTCAGATTAAGCAACTCAGCCAAGACGAAGCAATTAACTTAAGATCTTCTCAGCTTCACTTCACATTCATCCGCAGCAAAGTTTATTTTTTAATGTGTGCAGCCAGAAATAAACCTAATTCAACACTCTTAAATAAAGAATGGGTTCACTGGAATTTAGAAGGATGAGAGAGGATCTTATAGGAACATAAATAATTCTTAAGGCATCGGACAGGCTAGATGCAGGAACAAAGTGCCCCATGATGGGGGAAGTCCAGAACCAGGGGTCACAGTTTAAGGATAAGGGGTTGGCCATTTAGGACTGAGATGAGTAAAAACATTTTCACCCAGAGAGTTGTGAATCTGTGGAATTCTCTGCCACAGAAGGCAGTTGAGGCCAATTCACTGGATGTATTAAAGAGAGAATCAGTTCGGGCTCTTGGGGCTAATGGAATCAAGGGATATGGGGGGAAAGCAGGAGGGGGGAACTGCTTTTGGATGATCAGCCATGATCATGTTGAATGGCGGTGCTGGCTCGAAGGGCCAAATGGGCTACTCCTGCACCTATTTTCGATGTTTCTGTGTTCTATGTTTCTATGTTAACACGTCTTATGTATCTAAACACTCAATGAACAATGGAGGAGCCGGTGTGGGGGGGGGGTCTGCTGTGAAGGAGGGGGAGGGGGTAGGGTACGGGGGTTGAGGGGTGGGGGAGAACAAAGGGGGAACTGGGTGCGGGAGTGCTTTGTAACTTTGTTAGCGCCCTTTATGTAGCGACTGTTTGCATACCCTGGGAATGCAAGCAAAGAATTTCACTGTGACTTGTCACATGTGACAATAAAGTATTAATTCATTCATTCACTTATTCACTCCCAATCATTTGCTTCCACAAGACATTACTTTGGAGGAACAGCGCCTCATATTTCACTTGGACAACTTACAACCCGTTGATTTCTCTACTTTCAAGTAACTCCTGCAATCCCTCACAATGAGATTTAAAAATTATGTTATATTGTGGATTATTGTGTGAATGTTATTTGGACACTTAGGCAATTTAAAAAAAAGTTTATCTTTTCTTAAGAAATGGATAGATGTTTAGATTTACTCATTGAATTTTGTAATTAGCTACAATTAGATAACTAACTTTAATTTCAGGTCATCCAAGTAAGATTGTTTCATATTTGTTTCAGAATGTTTCAATCTATAATAACTGAAAATTTCATTGAGGTCTCTTAATTTTTAAGAAAGTTATGGGCTTTTAACTGTTCCAGATCACAGTTTTTGAGTTGAGTCAATTGAAAGGCAATGGGGAACAAGATGCTAATTTCCGAGTATGAAAATGGCCATAACTTTCTTAATACTGAAGATATGAAAGTGAATTAGGTGTCAAATTAAACTTCTTTTCATGCTTTATCTGATGGGATAAATTGCAGACTTGTTTTTTAAATCTCAAAATTTTGTACCATTGCTACTATATCTGTATCCCCCTCTTCACCTCCGACCTATTCTTTCCCTCCAGAGATGCTGCCTGACCCGCTGAGTCACTCCAGCTCTACGCCTATCTGTACGGGGCTTTTTTTTTTGTTTTAAAGGCAAAAAAAAACGTGGAAACTTTTTACAGCAAAAAACAAGAACTTTGAAAAATCCAGGTCAACCGTGTCTGCCACGGCGGAATAGCATTTACTCAGATCCATATCAATAAAATGATACAGCTTCCAGCTGCGTCGGTGAGGGGAGTGTGAGGAAGTTTACAGTGAAAATAAGGAAGGAAGTCAAATCAATAAAACCTTAAACTTTTAACTACCCACCAAATAAAAAGAGTGTAGCGTTTCAGCACCGCTGCACAATGATCGATTAAACTACTTGTGTCTCGGCTTCTCATGCCTTTGTTAGGTCTTACCTATACATTACAAAGGGAAAATTGCTCATCGAGTAACAGATCGTGTATAACAGAACGCTGAGAACATTCCTTCACTAAAAAGGTAGGTTGAGAATAAAGTGAAACCCGGTCTCTGAAGCCCCCCCCCCCCCCCCCCCCTGATTCAGTCAGGTTACAGTCGTACCGGGACATTCACTTTAATTGGATGTGATGGATTGAAGCTTACACCTACATTGTTGCTCGCTACAGTGGCGCAGAATTCCCACAGAGGTATCTTACAAAGGGAGACACTGAATTTTCCCCGGAGATCAACATGTAATATGGGAGGTACAGTGGCGAAATCTCTTCACGGGAAAGGAAGAATAGAAATCTTTCCAGCTTACCCATTATCAGATGACAAAGTGAGACTGTGTAGGCAGGCCCAGAGCTCGTTTGTGTTTCTACCCACAAGGGCCCCTCTATTATACGCGACATAAAGATGAACTGAATACAATTACCAGGGAAGTCGTTGAGTGTTTTATTGTCAGGCTTTGATATTTAAAGTTTGCAACATAATCCCGAAAAACTGCACTTTGTACTTGATCAAACTCTGGCATGCTGCTGTGTTCGCGACTGCCGCGCCACAAACTGTAGGGAACAGCTCGAAGGGGGGGAATTAAAAGCAACTCGGCAACTCAACGCCAGAATAAAAGGGGACAACAAAGCGGCTGAGAAAATTGATCTTGTGTATCGGAGGGGGTATCGAGACGTCCATTTGGCGATAACGTTCAGAGCCGGCTGGAGAGTTAGGCCGGTTTAACTGTAGCGTTTATGGAACAGCTAAAACGGAGGGGAATTCAATGCCGTTAGTTAGAAGGCAAAGGGAGGTGGAATTACAGAACCGTTCGCTGCACCCTCTTCTGATAAAGGAGACAAATTAGCACAATCTTTTGTGAAAAGTCATTTTTTTAAAAAATTATTTTTTAAAATCAGTCTGGCATAACACGTTCTTTGGTAGTGCGTTTAAGAGGGTTTTTGGAGAGGCACAGAGATTTGTAGGGAATGGAGGGATATGGATCACGAGCAGGAAGAGGAGAATGGTCTAACGTGGTACGTCGGACAGGGATACTGTGGGCCGAAGGGCCTGTTCCTGTGCTGGGCTGTTCTATACTCGGGTGTTGTGCTGTTCTATGCTCATCATATGGTCAGGAAATAAGCAGTTCCCAAACTCCAAACTCACTCTACCTTGAATACACGTCACGTTAATCGAATTAAATTGGTAAAGAATCAGAAGATTTTTTTCCTTGTTCCCTTCATCTTGGCAAGCATCAATAATTATCAGCAAAATTATCAGCAAAGATTCGATCCTGGCCTCGGCTGCTGCCTGTGCGGAGTTTGCATGTTCTCCCTGTCATGGGTTTTCTCCGGGTGCTCCGGTTTCCTCCCACACCCCAAAGACGTGCGGGTTTGTAGGTTAATTGTCCTCTGTAAATTACCCCTAGTGTGTAGGGAGTGGATGCAGAAGTGGGGATGACACAGAACTCGTGTGAGCGGGCGATCGATGGTCGGCATGGACTCGGTGGGCCGAAGGGCTTATTTCCATGCTGCATCTTCCAATCAAAAAACTAACGGGCCTGCCCCCACTGTACGAGGTAATTCAAGGGCTCTCCCGAGTTTAAAAAAAAAATCAAACTCGTGGTAAGCACGTAGAATGTACGCAGCAGGCACGTCGGAGCTCGGGACGTCTCTTAGCGGCTCGTAACACTAACGGCAGGTACTCGGGAAACGCGGTAAGCTTGGGAAGATTTTTCAACATGTTGCTAAATGTCCACGAGAGCCCCGAGTGCCTACGAGCGGCTATTACCGTAGTTCTCCGAGTTCGAATCAGGGGAAACTCGGGAGAACTCTTGAATTACCTCGTTCAGTGGGACAGGCCCTTAATAAAACCGAAATTTGACCAATGTGAATGGGTGATGGATCGTCAATGTGGGCCGAAGGGCCTGTTTCCATGCTGTATTTTTAAATTGAATTAAACTACGTAGTCACTCCTATTGCATTTACTGGATTATTGGTGTTTTGGCTGAATTTGTGTAATTATGAACGTATTATTGTTAAATGCAAAAAAACAGACATTTGCATTTTTCGTTGTATCATTAATGTGAAAGACTGCGTGCAGTGCACACCTTTTGCTAATTTTAACATCCAGAAGGAAATAAATTCCACGATACTTTCCAGTAAAATGTGGCATTGTTTGGATCTGTAAAGCACGTGAAGCAGCAAAGCGTATTGCATCCAGTAAAACATCGTTCTTTAGATTTAAAACTTAAGAGATACAATGTACAAACCATCGCCCCACCAAGTCCCTGCCGTGCAGTGGTCACCCTGAATACTCGCACTATCCCACACAATTTACAATTTACAGAAGCCCATTAACTGCAAACCTTTATGTCTTTGGGAGGAAGCCGGAGCACCCGGAGAAAACCCACGTGGTCACAGGGTCATACTCCATACAGACAGCACCAATAGGCAGAGGACCTGGATCTCTAGCGCTGTCATTCAATTTCCTCAATTCTTCAATGGATATTTATTGCCACATATCCAATTAAACATTATGTCGTCAGATTTAGTTTGCATATAATGGAAGGCAGCAACTCGACCGCTGCGCCACTGTGCCGCCATGTGATTCTTGCTTAGGAAGGGCATTAAATGTTATGTGGAGTTTGCAGGAGAACTGGGTTGAGAAGGAAAGATAGATCAGCCATGATTGAATGGTGGAGACTCGAGGGGCTGAATGGCCTAATTCTGCTCCAATGACTTAGCAATTTATGAACTGAAGCACGCGATGACTTACTCCAGAGATAGAAGGGCCTGCAGAAGGGTCTCAACCCAAAACGTCACCCATTCCTTCCCTCCAGAGATGCTGCCTGTCCAGCTGAGTTAATCCAGCATTTTGTGTCTACCTTCGGTTTAAACCGGCATTTGCAGCTCCTCCCTACTCATTGTCTGTAAAGGGCCTGTCCCACCAGCATGCAACTCTATGCGATGAGCGCAACTTAACGTGGTCGCTTGAGCCGTCCGGCGTCGCGGGGCCGGTCCCACTTCGATCGCCGGAGCCGTGCGGAATTGTGCGGAGTTTGTCCCGACATCGCGCGGGGCTCCGAAAAACTGACTATGTTCAAAAATTCCGCACGGCAACGGCTTGTCGGCTCGCAGTCGCCTTGACGCATTACAAACCGCCTTGACTTCGTGCCTCCGTGACCCTCTCTGTGTGTGGCTCCGTGGCTCCTCTCTGTCCTGACGAACTCTGTCCTGGTGGCCCCCGCTTCTAGTTTGATCGCGCTCATCGCATGGAGTCGGATGCTGGTAGGACAGGCCCTTAACTTGTTCTCACCGCACTCACA
Organism: Raja brachyura; assembly: GCA_963514005.1. The sequence goes on from OY740801.1 coordinate 9,355,420, forward strand.
GCTAACGATGGCCTGTTTCCTTTATCATCGTTACTTTTTACACATCTCTCATTGATTTGTTCTACATCTCGACCCATAGAAACATAGAAAATAGGTGCAGGAGGAGGCCATTCGGCTCTTCGAGCCATCACTGATCGTCCCCGTGCCTGCCTTCTCCCCATACCCCTTGATTCCACTAGCCCCTAGAGCTCTATCCAACTCTCTCTTAAATCCATCCAGTGATTTGGCCTCCACTGCCCTCTGTGGCAGGGAATTCCACAAATTCACAACTCTCTGGGTGAAAAAGTTTTTTCTCACCTCAGCCTTAAATGACCTCCCCTTTATTCTAAGACCCGAAACGTCACCCATTCCTTCTTCTCTCCAGAGATGCTGCCTGTCCCGCTGAGCTCCTCCAGCACTTTGTGCCTGTCTTTGGTTTAAACCAGCTCCTTACACACACGCAATGCACCATCATCAGCGTCAACAGCAGCGAGCAGACATGGGTTGATTAGTGTCGTTGCTCCCCTCCTGTGATGCAGCGTCCTTTCCCAGAATGAGATGCCATCTGCTCGTCTCGCTGGGAACCAAGCAAACTCCAAACAGCGGCAGGCAGGTAACCTTGAGTTAATGACAGCACTGTGGTTGTGGGAATTGAAATTCCTACAAAAATCCTACAAGGAGGAGTCTGCTGAGTGCGGTGGCCAGGCAGTAGCATTTGCAGTCTCTTGAATCAGTCTGAATTGCAATGCGTTTTAGCAACTGCAATCATATGAAGGAATCATGCAACATTCCAATAAAAATGAACAGGGCTGAGGCAAATTGAGGAATGAATTTCCCGAAGAGGTGTACATGTATGAAGAAGGGTCTCGACCCAAAACGCCACCCATTCCTTCCTTCCAGAGATGCTGCCTGTCCCGCTGAGTTACTCCAGTATTTTGCGTCTAACTTGAGTACTTGCAGACCTGGTAACATAGAATCATAGAAAATAGGTGCAGGAGTAGGCCATTCGGCCCTTCGAGGCCTGCACCGCCATTCAATATGATCATGGCTGATCATCCAACTCAGTGTCCTGCACCTGCCTTCTCTCCATACCCCCTGATCCCTTTAGCCACAAGGGCCACATCTAACTCCCTCTTAAATATAGCCAATGAACTGGCCACAACTACCTTCTGTGGCAGTGAATTCCACAGATTCACCACTCTCTGTGTGAAAAATGATTTTCTCATCTCGGTCCTAAAAGACTTCCACCTTATCTTTAAACTGTGACCCCTTGTTCTGGAGTTCCCCAACATCGGGGACAATCTTCCTGCATCTAGCCTGTCCAACCCCTTAAGAACCTTGTATGTCTCTATAATATCCCCCCTCAATCTCCTAAAGTCCAGCGAGTCCAAGCCGAGTCTATCCAGTCTTTCTTCATATGGAATTCCTGCCATCCCAGGAATCAGTCTGGTGAACCTTCTCTGTACTCCCTCTATGGCAAGAATGTCTTTCCTCAGATTACATCATAACATGTAACGAAAGGAAAGATGTGCGTTTATACGGTGTCCTGCCAAACTTCAAAACATCGCACCGTGCTTTACCACCCTTTGAACCGCAGCCACAGTCAGTCTCTACAGTGCGGCACGGTGGCGTGGCGTGGGTTGCTACCTTACAGCGCCAGAGAGCCGGGTTCAATCCTGACTACGGGTAGTGTCTGAACGGAGTTTGTAACATACATTGTAACATTGTAACATTGTAACATACATAGCAAATGGTGTGTTAGCATTCATAGCGAAAGGATTTGAGTATAGGAGCAGGGAGGTTCTACTGCAGTTGTACAGGGTTTTGGTGAGGCCACACCTGGAGTACTGCGTACAGTTTTGGTCTCCAAATCTGAGGAAAGACATCCTTGCCATAGAGGGGGTACAGAGAAGATTCACCAGACTGATTCCTGGGATGTCAGGACTTTCATATGAGGAAAGATTGGATAGACTCGGTTTGTACTCGATGGAATTTACAAGATTGAGGGGGGATCTTATAGAAACCTACAAAATTCTTAAGGGGTTGGACAAGCTAGATGCTGGAAGATTGTTCCCGATGTTGGGGGAGTCCAGAACAAGGCGTCACAGTCTAAGGATAAGGGGGAATTCCTTTAGGACCGAAATGAGGAAAACATTCTTTACACAGAGAGTGGCGAGTCTCTGGAATTCTCTGCCACAGAAGGTAGTTGATGCCAGTTCATTGGCTATATTTAAGAGGGCGTTAGATGTGGCACTTGTGGCTAAAGGGATCAGGGGGTATGGAGAGAAGGCAGGTACGGGATACTGAGTTGGATGATCAGCCATGATCACATTGAATGGCGGTGCAGGCTCGAAGGGCCGAATGGCCTACTCCTGCACCTATTTTCTATGTTTCTATGTTTCTATCTATTCTCCCTGTGACCGCATAGGATTTTCCCGGGTGCTCCAGTTTCCTCGCAAATTGCAAAGGCGTGCATGTTTGTAGGTTAATTTGCTTTAGTAAATTGGTCTTGTGTGTAGATTGGAGCTAACGTATGGGTGATCACTATTCTGTTTGGACTCTACGGGCGGAAGGGGCACATTTCACGCTGTATCTGGAAAACTAAGCTGTACAGTAGTGAATATTTTGACTGGTTGCAAAAAGTGGTGAACACTGCCCAATGCATCACGGGTGCTGACCTCCCCACCATCAAAGGGATCTACAGGTGTCTCTGCCTCAAAAAGGCAGCCAGCATCATCGGAGACCCACACCACCCTGGTCACGCTCTCTCATTTCACTCCTGCCATCGGGAAGAAGGTACAGGAGCCTGAAAACCGTAACGGCCCAGGTTTTGTCAGCGGGAATATGGGAGGAAGCCAGAGCTCCTGGAGAAAACCCACGCGGTCACAGAGAGAATGTGTTGAAACTGCGGATAGACAGCACCCGTGGTCGGGATCGAACCCGGGACCCCGACGCTGTAAGGCAGCAACTCTACCGCTGCGCCACTGTGTCCGTGGACCTGCTCCTGTTTGTTTATTACGTGAATTCAGTCTGAATCTGCACCTTGGTCCGCAAAGCGATCCATTTTCCCAGCGGGCCATTCCTCGGGACATGCCCACCATCTCCCTCCCCACTCTGACAAGCCACCTGTAAATAAATGCTGGCGCTTGGCTCAAAGGCGAGCAGCTGCCACGAGACAAAGAATAAAATGATCCGGACCTCACTGGCTGGGATTAGCTCCTGCCCACACCTGGCTGAAATCTAGCCCATGTTCTCATCTTGTTGGTCTCTTTGTGTGGGAAGGAAATGCAGATGCAGGTGTATAACGACGACAGACACAGAGTAAATCGACTGGTCCGGCGGTCCCCTAGCAGAAGCGTCCACGTCACGGGGCTGGAAACTGGAAGCAGGGGCGGAAAACCCAGGGGGGGGGGGGGGGGGCAAAGGGGACACGTCCCCTCCATGTTTTGAGAGGTGGGGGATAAGTTTTTGTCGTCCGGATTTTAAAATCTCCGCTTTCCGTGAGACAGTGGAGGTGGGACTGCTGATCGAGGGCGGCGATTGGACGAGAGAGACGTCGGTCAGCAGGCAATGGGGGCGGGATATGATGTGGGTGAGCGCGCGCATGCACGTGCGCGCGGCCGCCCAACATTTGTGGCCCCCGTCCCCTCCATGTTTTTATAGCGAGTTCCGCTCTTGACTGGAAGTATCCCGCGCTAATCCTGCTACCACCGTCATCTATTGCAACAAGTGACCGCTTCCCGCTGATTGTCGCCGGAAGCTCGCCTCCTTTTCAGGACGGACGATGACAGCGATGTCAACATTTGGAAGATGGACACGAAATAAGAAGCTGGTCAGGCAGCATCTCTAAAGAAAAAAAGGACGGGTGACGTCTCGGGTCGGAAACATTCTTCAGGCTCCCTCCAACCCGAAACTCCCCCCACCCTTTCCCTCCGGAGGGAGATGCTGCCTGACCCGCTGAGGGAATCCAGCAGATAGTCACAAACAGCTGGAGTAACTCAACGGGTTACTCTCTGGAGGAAAGGTATAGGTGACACTTCGGGTCAAGACCCTCGTTCAGACCGAGAGTCAGGGTTACTCCAGCACTTTGTGTCTTTCTTCATTAACCTTATTGTTCAGCATTGGCCCACGCTCCCACTACACTTTCTTACTGAGAGCCTCTTTACTGCATTTTCAAATGAAGGAACCAAATTAAAATGGTTTGCTGAAGGGTCGCGACCTGAAACATCACCTATTCTTTTTCTCCAGCGATGCTGCCCGCCCCGCTGAGCTACTCCAGATTTTTGCGTCTATCCTCGGTTTAAACCAGCATCTGCAGTTCCTTCGTGCATAATAACCATATAACCATATAACAATTACAGCACAGAAACAGGCCTTCTCGGCCCTTCCAGTCCGTGCCGACCATTTATTTTCCCCTAGTCCCATCTACCTGCACTCAGACCATACCCCTCCATTCCCTTCCCGTCCATATACCTATCCACTTTACTTTTAAATGTTAAAATCGATCCTGCCTCCACCACTTCTGCAGGAAGATCATTCCACACAGCCACCACTCTCTGAGTAAAGAAGTTCCCCCTCATGTTACCCCTAAACTTCTGTTCCTTAATTCTCATGTCATGCCCTCTTGTTTGAATCTTCCCTACCCTCAATGGGACAAGCTTATCCACGTCAACTCTGTCTATCCCTTTCATCAGTTTAATAGAGAATGGAGACTGTATGGGAGTGGGTCTGCTGTCATTAGATTGAGGTATTGTTGACATATAAACTGTGTCTGAACTCAGCTTAAATTACAACCTTGAACTTAGTCAATAAACCGTTCTTTAAAAATGTGCGCATGACTGGCACAATTTTGTTCCGAGCAGCTTCATGAGGTCTCGGCATGATTCAATTTGCCAACTATTTTAAACATCTTGCGACAATGACAGCGGCTTCGATGAGTTTAGTGCACTGCGGTTCAACGGGAAAGGGGAAACTCAGTCTACCATTACAAAGCAACACAATCTGACGCCCTTCCATTGAGCTTTTCAGCTTTTGGCCCGTTGTGTTAACGTGATGAATAGCGGTACAGCCTATGATCTAATGTAATATGTGGCCACGTCAAGTCAGGCCATTCAGGGAACACGTTTCCTGTTTATATGCACCTGGCACTTAAGCCTGACGGTATGAATGAGTGCTTAGTTTAGTTTAATTTGGTCGTACAGTGCAAAAATAGGCCGTTCGGCCCACCGAGTCCGCACCGACCAGCAACCCCCACACATTAACACAAGCCTACACACACTAGGGACAATTTCCACTTATACCAAGTATACAAATCCAAGCCAATTAACCTACATAGAAACATAGAAAATAGGTGCAGGAGTAGGCCATTCAGCCCTTCGAGCCTGCACCGCCATTCAATATGATCATGACTGATCATCCAACTCAGTATCCCGTACCTGCCTTCTCTCCATACCCCCTGATTCCCTTAGCCACAAGGGCCACATCTAACTCCCTCTTAAATATAGCCAATGAACTGGCCTCAGCTACCTTCTGCGGCAGAGAATTCCACAGACCCACCACTCAGGGAAGTGCTACATCCCTGTACGTCTTTGGAGTGTGGGAGAAAACCGAAGATCTTGGCGAAAACCCACGCAGGTCACGGGGAGAACGTACAAACTCCGTACAGACAAGCACCCGTAGTCGGGATCGAACCCGGGTCTCTGACGCTGCAAGCGCTGTAAGGCGGCAACTCTACCGCTGCGCCACCGTGCCGCTCTTTTTCATTTATTTACTCGTTTTGGACCAATGAGGACCATAGTTGACTAAACAAGCATTTTTTTGTCCATTCTAAATTTATATTGAGAAGGTGGTAACGGGCTGCCTTCTTGAACCTTTGCAGATTGTTTTCTGGTGAAGAAACTCTCAATGTATAAGTTAGTTTAGCTTTTTTTAGCTTCGCTTTTTTAGTGGAGTTTGGAGTTTGGAGTTTTGCGTTTTGCGTTTTGCGTTTGGAGTTTGGAGTTTGGAGTTTGGAGTTTGGAGTTTGGAGTTTGGAGTTTGGAGTTTGGAGTTTGGAGTTTGGAGTTTGGAGTTTGGAGTTTGGAGTTTTGCGTTTGGAGTTTGGAGTTTGGAGTTTTGCGTTTGGAGTTTGGAGTTTGAGTTGAGATGATATCCAACATGGAAACAGGCCCTTCGGCCCATCGAGTCCACATCGACGATCGATCACCCGTTCACACTAGTTCCATGTTATCCCACTTTCTCATCCACTCCCTACACACTAGGGTCAATTAACCTACAAAACTGCTTGTCTTTGGGATGTGGAAGAAAACCGGCGCACCCGGAGGAAACACACACATGGTCACAGGGGGGGGACGTGCATATTCCACACAGACAACACCCGAGGTCAGGCGAAGGAAACAGATGTGGACGGCTTTGGTTATAGTGGCATCGTAAATAGAACTGAACACGGTGTAATCAGTAGCAAACCTCTCCACTCTTGTTTCGTTTAGTTTAGTTTCGCTTAGTTTAGAAATACAGCATGGAAACAGGCCCTGCGACCCAGCGAGTCCACGCTGACCCATTGAGCACCTGTATAATTGTTCAATCCTACACATTAGGGCCAATTTACAGAAGCCAATTAACTGCAAACCTGTACGGTTTTGGAATGTGGAAGGAAACCGGAACACTTAGAGCAAACCTCACGTTGCAAGGCGGCAACTCTACCGCTGACTATGGGTGTACATAGTTTACACATTCACCCCGTGACCAGCGTGGGTTTTCTCCGGGGTCACCAGTTTCCTCCCACACTCCAAAGACGTACAGGTTTGTAAGTTAATTGACTTCGGTAAAAAATTGTACATTGTCCCTAGCGTGTGCAAGATAGCATTAGTGCAGCGTGAATCAATTGTTGGCAGGGACTCGGTGGGTTGAAGGCCCTGTATCTCCAAACTAAGCTGAATTAAACAATGAATGACAACAATGTCCAGCAGGAACTGCATGCAGATGCTGGTTTAATCCGAAGACAGACACACAAAGCTGGAATAACTCAACAGGTCAGACGGCATCTCTGGAGAAAAGGAACAGGTGGCGTTTCGGGTCAAGGCCCTTCTTATACATCTACCGTAAGTGCAATTTCTACATATCACATACAGTTTTTGGAAAATCATGAAGCTGTTTGACAGTAGATCTGGTCTGGACTCTCCCTGAGCATCTATGGGGAAAAGACAGGGCCAATGGTGAAAAGAATTAAAAGCCTTGACTACATTTCTTTGGAGCGTGGCATCCCATTTACTCCCCTCGGCCACTTCCCATTGTTCGATGAGCTAGGAATTTGTCCTTTTAGCTTTCAACACCCTGACCTCTTGTTTGTGACGACGGATTGACGATACAGTTTGCAAGGAAATTCTGCTTGCCTCTCGTCAAACCGCCTTATTCTTAATCGTATTTATTAACAGACTTTGGCCAATTGGTGTTTTTACGTTTGGAAAATGTTCTGACGTCAAAGCTTAATATGAAGAAGAAAAGTATCTGTGATTAGTTCCGTGGAAACTAAGACAAGATGATATTATCAACAACTGGTATCTTTACTGACGCATGTTATAGGGTGAATATTTGTTGTGTTTCAAATCAAATCAGAAAACACTAATTAATCATGTCCAGATAAGTGTAGATATAACTCATCACGATGCCGTGTGGACATTTAGAGGTTAAGCTATTGAATGAAGTCACTGCGGGTAACGAGAGGGAAATGGCTTTCCATAAATAAGGGCAAACAGTGAATTCTTGAAACAGCACATTCTTCACAAGCAACTATTTTTTCCACTGGGTGCACTTGATTTGGATCAACATTTCACACATCTAAACAGACGGGGACATTTAGTTTAGGTTAGGTTAGGTTAACTTGGTTTTTTTTTCCCCCCAAAAACAAGTTAAATCAATGATTTACAAAAATGAGATGTACATTACAAAACATTACAAACAAACCCCACCACCACAATACAAAGTAAAACAGATAATCTTATTAAGGATGACCTCAGCGGGTGAGGCAGCATCTATGGAGCGAAGGAAGTCTGAGGAAGGGTTTTGACCCAAAACGTTGCCCATTTCCTTCGCTCCATAGATGCTGCCTCACCCGCTGAGTTTCTCCAGTATTTTTGTCTACCTTCGATTTTCCAGCATCTGCAGTTCCTTCTTAAACATTCCTCCTCCCCTTCACCGCTAACGGAAAAAACACATCCGCCTTCTGATCTTTATTTCATATGGCTGAGCCTTTCTTCAATAATCATACCAGACCCATGTTTTGAAAGGCCGGGCATCAGTGCCTTGTGAATTTGTTTAGAGTAGATGACTGGAAATGTTCCTGTATAGGGATAAGTCATTGTTCATTACATGCCCACACATGCAGCTGACTGGAAAATGCCACGATGGCCTACCTCTCCCACTGTGAACAGAACTTGCCTGGGCTAAAGTAAGAAATACTTGCAATTTGCAGACACTTTTATCATCCGGTCCCCACCACAACGATCTAGAGGCTGAAGCAATGAATGAAATTGTCAAGCACCTGCACGTGAAAAAGAAAACCTCTTTTGTTGAATTTAATTTAAGTCAAGTGCCACTGAATATAAAAATAGTCATAAATGGTGTATTCGTGCCTCGATGCAAAGGCCACAAGTTTAGTTCATGAAATCAATCCATTATATACAACGTTATAACAGCACCTAAACTGCAATGATTATTCAACCCCTTTAGGACCACCTGAATTTGTAAAATAATGTAATTTGTAAATAAATGCACATTTATTAATTTTTTTAATTCCCCACGAGTATTATGCCACAGTTCTTCCAAATGCATTTAAAACTCTTGACACTAAACTCATATTTAGTTCTTCGTACAATGATTCGTAGATGCACAGAGTCTCTTGCCCAGAGCGGGTGAATCGAGGAGCAGAGGACATGGGTTTAAGGTGAAGGGGAAAAGATTGAATAGGAATCTGAGGGGTAACTTTTTCACACAAAGGGTGGTGGGTTGGATGGAACAAGCTGCCAGAGGAGGTGGTTGAGGCTGGGGACTATCCCAACATTTAAGAAACAGTTGGACAGGTACATGGATAGGACAGGTTTGGTGGGATATGGACCAAGCGCAGGCAGGTGGGACTAGTGTAGCTGGGACATGTTGGCCGGTGTGGGCAAGTTGGGTCGAAGGGCCTGTTTCCACTCTATGACTCGATGATTCAATGATATGTCACATATACCATGAAGGTACAGCGATTTTTAATTTTTTTTAAGCACAAGGCACAAAGTACGCAAAAGGTCGCTACGTATCTGGCAGCGACAAAGTTACACAGGACTCATTAAACTGAGTACTTGTGAAGAAAATAGGTTTTAAATGGCCACCGAGTGTTAGAAAATGCAATCCCCGCCTTGCCCCCGCTAAAGAGAGGTACAAAAGCGTTCAACGCAAGACTTAGGGGAATGTTACTGTGGGCTGTGGTACTGAGGCAAGGCAGTTAGTTATTCCTTCCCTTCATCTCCTTACAAAAGGATCAGCAGTAAACCTTCAGAGGATGCACATGAAGTAATGTACAGGGCAAACGAACAACCAACCTGTCTGAGCTTTCACAAGAACCATTGTCGACTAACTCGGAGGAGGAGTCACCAGTCGGTACTTGGGCAGGGAAGGAATTGAAAAATAAGACAATTAGGATAAAGGATCTACTCATCCAAATATGAGGTGGCAGTAGGGGGGTGACCCATCCAGGCTGGTTTCTCATGCTTGTTTTTTTCCGACTGCCTTGGTAAACCTCATGAAGAGATTGAATGAATCACATGCGGTGGAAGATTTATTGCATCAGACAGGCTTTTGTTGGTGATCATCAACATATGCTTCAGTGCCCCGACAAGCCATCCCTCCACGGTTTATTAACATCACCAGAGTTTTTCGATATAATTGGAATGAATTGACGTGCACAAAATATGTTTTGCAGGATTTTTCCTTCGATTTGTTCTGCTCCTGCCCTGGAGCTCACTCAGCCTATGGGTAACTGAATCCTGCTGCAACCAGGTGGGAGAGTCTAGGACCAGAGGTCGCAGCCTCAGAATTAAACGGCGCTCTTTTACAAAGGAGATGAGGGGGAATTTCTTTAGGTAGAGGGTAGTTAATCTGTGGAACTGATTGCCACAGAGGCCTGTGGAGGCCAAGTCAGTGGATATTTTTAAGGCAGAGACAGACCAGAACGGGATCAGAACGGGAATCTGGGGAGAAGGCAGGAAAATGGGATTAGGAGGCAGAGATCAGCCACCATTGAATGGTGGAGTGGACGCGATGGGCCGAATGGCCTAATTCTACTCCTATAATTTGTGAACTTGTGAACCAGAGAGCTGTCTTCAACTGAAGAAGGGTCTCGACCCGAAACGTCGCCTATCTCCTTCGCTCCTTAGATGCTGCTGCACCCGCTGAGTTTCTCCAGCTTTTTGTGTAACCCCCAGCTGTCTTCAACTACTATCTACCTCATTGGGGACCCTCGGACTACCTTTGAACGAGCTTTACTGGCTTTATCTTGTTATTCCCTTATCGTGTATCTGTACACCGTGCGTGGCTCGATTGTAATCATGCAACGGCAGAGTTGCTGCCTTACAGCGCCAGAGACGCGGGTTCGATCCCGCCTACGGGCGCTTGTCCGTAAGGAGTTTGTAAGTTCGCCCCGGGACCATGTTGGTTTTCTCCGAGTTCTCCGATTTCCTAACGCACTGGCGTGGTAAAATTGTAAATAGTCCCTAGTGTGCATAGGATGGCATTAGTGTGCGGGGATCGCTGGTCAGAGGGCCAGTTTCCGTGCTGTATCTCCAAACTAAACTAATTGCTCCACTCATTTAAATCTCTACTCCAACAGCAGCATTTACTTGTACACTGCGGTCGGCTCCGTTTCAATCATGTATAGTTTTTCTGCTGACTGGTTAGCACGCAGCAAAAGCTTTTCACTGTACCTTGGTGCACGTGACGATAAACAATAGACAATAGGTGCAGGAGTAGGCCATTCGGCCCTTCGAGCCAGCACCGCCATTCAACGTGATCATGGCTGATCATCCACAATCAGTGCCCCGTTCCTGCCTTCTCCCCATATCCCCTGACTCTGCTATTTTTAAGAGGCCTATCTAGCTCTCTCCTGAAAGCATCCAGAGAACTGGCCTCCACCGCCCTCTGAGGCAGAGAATCCTACAGACTCACCACTCTCTCTGAGAAAAAGTGTTTCCTCGTCTCCGTTCTAAATGGCTTACCCTTTATTCTTAAACTGTGGCCCCTGGTTCTGGACTTCCCCCAACATCGGGAACATGTTTCCTGCCTCTAGTGTGTCCAAACTAAATGCAATGATACTCAGAGATGCTTCCAGACAGCCCCCGTGGGCAGGATCGAACCTGGGTCTCTGGCGCTGTGAGGCAGCAGCTCTACCGCTGCGCCACCGTGCTGCCCTCTTAGCCAGAGTCTTGTTGAGGCTCTGGGGTGCATTGAAAACACAGTCAGTAGATTATTGGATAGTGTCAGGGAATATTTCAGCACGGAAACAGGCCCTTTGGCCCATCCAGTCCGTGCCAATCATCAAACACCCACTAAAACTATCCCATTCTATTCGCCCCATGTCCCAATCAACCCCTCTCTCCCTCCCAGATGCCACCACAAGTCTACACACGAGTGTCCAATTCACCTACCAACCATAAGATCTGTGTTACACGGGGGGGGGGACCTGAACCCCTGGGGAAACACACATGTGGTCTGAGACACAAAGTACAAAGTCTGTGCGGACAGAGACAGATGTAAGAATCAAACCTGGATACTCATGCTGTAACACATTGAGTCTTTAGGCTGAAGTCTGAAGAAGGGTCTCGACCCGAAACGTCGCCTATCTCCTTCGCTCCTTAGATGCTGCTGCACCCGCTGAGTTTCTCCAGCTTTTTGTGTAACCCTGCAGGATTTGTATGTTTGTTCCTGAGGAATTGCTTAACTATAATCTACATCTTATGTTGGAGAAAATTAGTTTAATTTAATTCCTTTATGTTTGAATTCAAAATGTGTGAAAATAGAATGAAATGATATTGTGATACTGGGAAATATGAAATGGTCTATTTTGGCAAAAAATAAATAAATATGTTATCTAAATGGTGACCATTTAAGAGGAGAATCTGGGGAAATCTGGCATACAATTAATTAAAAGAGTCTTTAGGCTGCCCAGTGTTAAGTGAATCAATGAATATAGGAATGTGCAGGAAAGGTGGTTTAGCCCTGATCATGACCAAATGGCACAGCAGCCTTGGAGGGCCAAACATCGAATCCTCTGCCTAATCTGTATCTGGCCAACATAATTCAATGAGATCCCTTGCACCAATCTGCAGGCCCAGGCAAGGGCAATGCTCATGTTCCCATTTGTAGGACAGCCTCTCTAACACTGTAGCAATCCCACAGAACTAGAGTGGAGTATTAACCACATGTTTATTTTGAGTTTTTGCATTGGGATGGGGCCACAACTTATTGAAGATGAGACTTGTGGCGGCACGGTGGCGCAGCGGTAGAGTTGCTGCCTTAATGCTCTGGGTTCAATCCTGACTACGGGTGCTGTCTGTACGTAGTGTGTACATTCTTCCTGTGACCTGTGTGGGTTTTCTCTGGGGGTTCCGGTTTCCTCCCACACTCTAAATATGTATGGGTTTGCAGGTTAATGGTAAAATTGGTAAAATTGTAATTTGTCCCTAGGGTGTAGGATAATGCTAGTGTACGGGGTGATCACTGGTCACCGTGTTTCTGCGTTGTATCTGTATCTATAAACTAGAGAAGTCCGATGCTTTGCCACTCGCTGTGTGAAGAAATCCGTCTGATCTCAATGTCAAGTGATGTCCATTATTCTTACGTGTGGTCGCTCACCCAACATCCCCTCATCCAGGATAACTCAATCTCCTGCATCTGTAGGAATGTTGGAAGTTTCAATGAGATCTTCTTTCATTCTTCTAAACTTAAGTGAATACAAACGTGGTTTATACAGTCTCTCCTCATACAACAAACCCACTGGTGGTCCTTGTGTAAACCAGCATCTACGGAAGGGTCTGAAGGAGGATTCTGACCGGAAACGTCGCCTAGTCCATTTTCTCCAGAGATGCTGCCTGACCTACTGAGTTGCTCCACCATTTCGTATCTATCTTTGGTATAAACCAGCATCTACAGTTCCTTGTTTCTCCATTGGTCCTGCAATCTCTCATATGAATCTTTGCTGCACTTCCTCTCAGGTGAGTATGTCCTTTGGTGACGTTTCGGGTCGAGTCGGAATGTCACCCACTCCTCTCCAGAGATGCTGCCTGTCCCGGCTGAGTTCCTCCAGCATTTTGTGTCCATCTTCGGTGTAAACCAGCATCTGCAGTTCCTTCCTACACAAGTACGTCCTTTCTTAGATAAGGAGCCCAACACTGTACACAATGCTCCACCACGCCCTACATAATTACAGTAAGACATCAATCCTCAAATCTTCTCATAATAGAGGCCAGCATAACATTAAATTTCCCAATCAGTTGCTTCACCCAACTGATCGGGCCAATGTTTATCCTTCAAACTACAGTACAAAAACAAACCAGTCTTTATCACACTGCAGCTGCGGGAGGTCTTGTGTCCACACATTACACCGCTAACTGCATTTCATATGTGCTTGACTATAAAGTGCTTTGGAATGAAGTGAGAATGTAAAGAGTCCTGTGTAAACGCTAGACTTTCCTTCTAAGAACGGGACAGTTTCTCCCCGGCTGTTATTAGGCAACCGAATCATCCCCACCACAACCAGAGAGCAGCCCTGAACTACTATCTACCTCATTGGTGACCCTCGGACTATCCTTGATCAGACTTTTAAAAAAAATATATATATTTATTAGAGGTAAATACATCAATATACACATATATACTGTTACAATCATTGTACCCCATAATTTTATGGCTTTTAAAGAAAAAGAATAGAGAGAAAAAGAGTTAAATGTGAAAAGAGTTGTGATAGTGAAAGAGCGTGCCAAAGGGGAGAAAAAACCCTGGATCAGACTTTGCCGGCTTTATTTCCTTCATAATTTCCCCTTAACCTAAGCATTATTCCCTTATCACGTATCTTCTACACACTGTATACCAAAGATACTGTATACAGCTCGATTATAATCATATATATTGTCTTTCTGGCTAGCACGCACAAGAGCTTTACACTGTACCTCGGTGCTCGTGACAATAAACTAAACAGTAACCTGTAAAAATAAACAGTAACCTGTAAAAATGTCACTTAAATGGAAAAGCTGTGAACAGCCTGCAACGGTTTATAAAATTCCCTGAAGACTATTATCAAAGTGGCTTTCAAGTCCTCCTGGTGACAAAGCAGCTTTCCCGCCGAGATGTACAAACAAGGTTTGTCAAAAAAAAGACACAAAGTGAACGTATCTTTGTAATGGATACATTTAGTACGAAGATACAACATTGAAACAAAGATTCAACATTGAAACAGATGACATTAATATGTCTGAAGAAGGGTCTCGACCCCAAACGTTGCCTATTTCCTTTGCTCCATGGATGCTGCCTCACCCGCCGAGTTTCTCCAGCATCTGCAGTTCCTTCTTAAACACTAATATTTTGGCTCACTCTCACTGCTGTAGAGTAATCGAATCACAGCATGGGAACACGAAGATTGTTCCCGATGTTGGGGAGGTCCAGGACGAGGGGTCACAGCTTAAGGATAAGGGGGAAATCCTTTAGGACCGAGATGAGAAGGACATTTTTCACACAGAGAGTGGTGGGTCTTTGGAACTCTCTGCCACAGAGGGTAGTTGAGGCCAGTTCATTGGCTATATTTAAGAGGGAGTTAGATGTGGCCCTTGTGGCTAAGGGGATCAGAGGGTATGGAGAGAAGGCAGGTACAGGATACTGAGTTGGATGATCAGCCATGATCATATTGAATGGCGGTGCAGGCTCGAAGGGCCGAATGGCCTACTCCTGCACCTAATTTCTATGTTTCTATGTTTCGGCCCTCCAGCCCACACTGGCCAACACCCACACTTAGTCCCACCTACCTGTGTTTGGCTCATATCCCTCTAAACCTGTCCTATCCATGCACCTGTCCAAATGTTTCATAAATGTTGTCATTGTACCTGCCTCAACTACCTCCTCCGGCAACTCGTTCCATACACTCACCACCAATCGTGTAAAAAAGTCACCCCTCAGGTTCCAATTAAATCTCCCCCCCACCTTAAACCTATGGGTCTTGATTCCCCTACTCTGGGTAAAAGCCCCAGTGTAATTACCCCATCTACACCGGGCACTGCCTGCTCTCACAGGTACCCGGCCCAACTCTCTTGCTGAACACCGACACATAATGGTGGAGTAACTCAGCGGGTCAGGCAGCATCTCTGGAGACAATGAATGATTTAGTTCAGGTTAGTTTAGTTTAATATTAATCACGTGTGCTGAGGTACAGTGAACAGGTGCGGAAAGACAATACACAGTTACAATCGACCCATTCACGGTGTATAGATACATGATAAGGGAATAACGTTTAGCGCGAGGTAAAGGTGGTGAAGTCAGGTCAAAGTCCGAGGGTCACCAATGAGGCACGGAAATTGCTATCAAAACATGGGGGGGGGGGGGGACACAATTTCTTGGCGGTCGTACGTACGCATGCGCACATGCGAGGATTCGGCCATGGTCCCTGGGGACGGTAACACCGGGAGCTGACCTGGTTGGTGAGCTCTGAATCATGGGGCTTGAATCGGCCCGTTCACGGGGTCTCTCATCGGCCAGCGGGGGCTTCAACATCGGGGGCCTCGATCGCCTCAATGCAGCAGTTTGAGTTTAAGCCGCGTCTGATAAAGTCCGGACTACAAAACATGGGGGGGGGGGGGTGTCTCAAAGGTGTCTACTCACCCCCCCCCCCCCCCCCCCAGGATTTTCGCCCATGGTCAGGACCGCTCTCTAGTTGTGGTAGGACGGATCAGTTAGAAACATAGAAATTAGGTGCAGGAGTAGGCCATTCGGCCCTTCGAGCCTGCACCGCCATTCAATATGATCATGGCTGATCATCCAACTCAGTATCCCGTACCTGCCTTCTCTCCATACCCTCTGATCCCCTTAGCCACAAGGGCCACATCTAACTCCCTCTTAAATATAGCCAATGAACTGGCCTCAACTACCCTCTGTGGCAGAGAGTTCCAGAGACCCACCACTCTCTGTGTGAAAAAAGTCCTTCTCATCTCGGTCCTAAAGGATTTCCCCCTTATCCTTAAGCTGTGACCCCTTGTCCTGGACCTCCCCAACATCGGGAACAATCTTCCTGCATCTAGCCTGTCCAACCCCTTAAGAATTTTGTAAGTTTAAATGAGGATGCGGATGCCGAGAAGTGTGTTCAGCTCTGGTGGACTCGATAAGAAGAAGAACACACATTGAGTGGCGGTGCTGGCTCGAAGGGCCGAATGGCCTCCTCCTGCATCTATTTTCTGTGTTTCTGTGTGTGCTGTCCCACCCTGGGCGCCGCGGACACGGCATCTTTGGCGACGGGGAGGCGGGGACAGGCAGCGAGCCGCATGTTATATAAAGGGGAGGAGAGGACAGGACTCGCAGTGTGTGTGTGTGTGTGTGTGTGAGTGAGTGAGTGAGTGTGAGAGACAGAGCCTGAGTGAGCGTTGAGGCTGCAGAGATTCAGCGGGTGGGGATTGCGCTTACACCCCTCTCGTCTCTCTATCTCTCTCGCTCTCTCTGCTTTGCTCTCGCAGGTGTGAGGGTGTCCGCGATGGCTCGGGGCTGCGCCAGCAAACTGCTCGCCTCCGTGCTGGGAGCCTCCTTCACTTGCCTGTTGGTCCTGGTGGTGGATCAGCGGCACCCGACGCCTCTACAGGGCGGGCTGCAGCTGCGGAGCCGCTCGCTGCAGAGCTGGCGGAGCCCGGGGGTGGGAGAGGGAGAGGGAGAGGGAGAGCCGGCTACCGAGCAGTCCCGGCCCCACAGCGCCTCCGCCTCCGCCCCGCCGCCCAGAAGCCTGAAAGACTACTTCACCGAGCTGAGCCGGGACAGGGAGAGGGAGGTGGGACAGGGGGCCGCGTTACAGCCCACCGCCGCCCCAACCCCACTGCCGTTCCGGGACGACATCACCAGCGGAGACCTCTTCATCGCGGTGAAGACCACCAAGAAATTCCACCGCTCCCGGCTGGAGCTGCTGCTGGACACCTGGATATCCCGCAACAGGGAGCAGGTAAGCGGGGGCGAGGGAGTGGGACAGGTCGGGGGCGCCGCTGGACTTGGTCTCGTTGCCCGCAAATGTGTAGGAAGCGGTATGAGTATCGATTTGTCCAACTTCAAGTAGCCCCTACATGCTCTCTTTCTCTCTCAATTCAATTTAAAAACGTTATTACCATGATAAAGTACATTGTTATATTGCCAAAGTATAAAACATGACATACACATTTAAAATGCATAAGTATAAATACAAGTATACAGTGCATGGATAGATATGTCCCTGTACATGAACTAGCAATAGGTCTATAGCCCTTTATTGATTGCTGCGCGTTCTTGCAGCGTTAAGCAGTACTCTCTATCTCCCTCTCTCTCCATCCCGGCCCCATCCAACTGGCACTAGTTTCACAGTTTCTCAATTCTGTTAACCCTTGCTGTCTCCTCCCCATCCTACCTCTCTCTCCCTCAGCCCTCGAGCACCTCCTCCTCTCTCATCCCTCTCCCCCGCCTCCTCCCCCATCAGTCTGAAGAAGGGTCTCGACCCGAAACGTCACCTATCCCTTTTCTCCAGAGAGGCTGTGGTTCCTCGTGTCTTCCTGAACATGTAACCGGGGCGAGCTTTTCAATAGACAATAGACAGTGGGTGCAGGAGTAGGCCATTTGGCCCTTCGAGCCAGCACCGCCGTTCAATGTGATTTCAGTGCTGAACTACTGAGGATAAAGGGGAGGCCATTTAAGACTGAGGTGAGGAAAAACTTTTTCACCCAGAGAGTTGTGAATTTGTGGAATTCCCTGCCACAGAGGGCAGTGGAGGCCAAATCACTGGATGGATTTAAGCGAGAGTTAGATAGAGCTCTAGGGGGCTAGTGGAGTCGAGGGATATGGGGAGAAGGCAGGCACGGGTTATTGATAGCGGACGATCAGAATGAATGGCGGTGCTGGCTCGAAGGGCTGAATGGCCTCCACCCTGCACCTATTTTCTATGTTACTCCCAACATCGGGAGCTGCTAACGGTAGCTGAACAGTCAAAGACTAAGATGCTGGAAAATCGAAGGTAGACAAAATTGCTGGAGAAACTCAGCAGGTGAGGCAGCATCTATGGAGCGAAGGAAATGGG